>PVKA01005031.1:0-54119 GCA_004027165.1 Ctenomys sociabilis
TGGGATAGATAACGCTGTGCTTCTACATAATTCTATGAGAGGCAAGATCTGCACTAATGGTGGTTGGACAGGATATTATGTCGGCTTTTAGTGCTATGGTCATCCACTAGGTAAATAATTATTGAATCTTTGATATAATTCAGCTATAAAAAAACCTGTAAATATAATACCATGTATGCACCTTGTACAATACCAAAACCGTATGAAAACAGTTTGAATGTATTAATTCATCGACTCTGTATGGTTAAGGTGTTTTGAAACTGTCTGATTGACATTTGTATTTTAATAAAATAAAAATAAATGGAAAAAAAATAATGTGATTCAAAACACTTTTCCTTTAGGTATTTACTTTGAAATAATTTTATACTTAAAGAAAGTAGGGCTGGCCAAATAGCTCAGAAGATTAAAGCATCTTCAAGCAGGCTCAGGGGCCAGGGACACTGAAACACCAATTGATACTGGGCGTAGTGGTGCGCGCCTATAATCCCATCCCTTGGGAGGCTGTAAACAGGCGTATCATTATGAGTCTGATCTAGCAGTGAGACACTGGACACCCTCTAGACCCTTCCCTAAAACACAAAAAAGAAAAAAAAAGAAAAGAAAGAAATCTTGTAATAGTAATATAGATTGCATACATCAACTGGACTTTTAATATTAACATCGTATTATAGTAAAATCATTAAAGCTCATACATTAAAATTCATACAGTACAGTACTATTAAATTCACCACATATGTTACCTGAAATTCACCATTTTTTCCACTGAGGACCTTTTCCCACTCCAGTATTCAATCTACTATGCTGCATTAGGTTTAATTGTCATGTATAATTGCTCTCAGCTATAATTTGAAATTTCCTTCATTATCCCTTAACTTTATGACCTAGTTCCCTGAAAAGAACTTGTTCTACAGATGAACTTGTGATTATTTTCTTATGATTTTGTGGTTCAAAAAATAGCCTTTATAGTGAATTATACCAGAGGCAAAGTGGTGATTATCTTACTCCCCTCAGATTTAACCTTTAATGACTTGGTTTAGATAATGAAGTCTGCTTCTTTTTTTTTTTTTTTTTTTTTTTTTTTGACGAACCAGGGATTGAACTCAGGTCCTTGCGCTTGCCAGGGAAGTGCTTACTCCACTGAGCCATCTCCCTGGCCCTGAAGTCTGCTTCTTTCATTACATAGGTGCACTTTACTTTAAAATTGTTGAATGTATTTTGAGATATACTATGAAATGATTCAAATATACTGTTTCCTCTCAAACTTCTGTGTATTTAATTTTGGAATCTTCTGGCTCACTTTTCTAGCAAAATATTTATCAGAGGGACTAATGGTGGTTTTCTGTTTTCCTACCTCCTTCATTTATTGAATGCAATCCTCCATAAGAAAGAGCTTGCCATTCTCCTTGTGTAAAATATTTAATCATTTTTGAACACACATGTTTATGTACATTATCATGATTTATATGAACTCATATATATGTATATAAATGATTACTATTTAATATGTATGTATTTTTATACTTTCTTGATTGGCATAGTTTATTATAATAAAATGTGGTTCTTAAATTTAACACATTTTTTGCAGTGTCCTCTTAATCTAGTTACATTTGTAATTGTCTCATTTCTAGGTATTTGAGTATGATACAAGTGCGTGTTAATTAAGAAAAAAATTCACTTAAATCAAAAAATACCATTAGCATGTCTAGTGTCACAAAACTAGACAAAGAATTCCTAAAATTCATTTGGAACCAGAAAAAACTAGAATATTAAAAGCAATCCTGGGCAACAAAGGCAAGGAAATCCTTGAAATTACACTACAAAGCTATTGTGATTAAAAAAGCATGGTAGCAGGGGGAAAAAAAAAAAACAGACCCGAGAGTCTGTAAAGGACACATAATAAAAGATTCAGAAACACTCCAAATATGCTCAGTCACCTTATTATTGACAAAGAGGCCAAACATCTTTGTTAGAAGAAAGATACCCTCTTTGGGATGGGGAGATAGCTCAGTTCAAGTGCTTGCCAGGCAAGAGTTAGGGTCCTGAGTTCAATTCCCAATACTGCAAAAACAAAAAAAAAGAAAAAGAAAAAGAAAAGGAAGATACCCTCTTTAATAGATGGTGCTGGGAGAACTAGCTTTCCATATGCTAAGAATAAGACCAGATATACATCTTTCACCATGGGCTAAGCTAAAATTGAAATGGATCAAAGACAACCCACAAAGTGGGAAAAAAATTGTCAGCTGTTCCTTAAAGGATTGCTATGTGGAATATATAAAGAACTAAAAAAAAAAAAATAGAGCTCCCAAATTATTTTATATTTACTTATTTATGTTTTGTATTTTAGGAAAGGGTCTACAGGGTGTTCAGGACCTCACTACTAGACTGAACTCATAGTGATCTGCTTGTTTACAGCCTCCAAAAAGCTGGAATTACAGATGCTCAACACCATGCCCAGTCTCAATCACCATCTTAGTGCACTCTCAGCCAAACCCTCTGCCCCTGTGTCTGCTTGCAGGCACTTTCATCTGCTGAGCTATTTGTCTAACCCTTACAAATTTCAATAACTAATGCAAAATGGGGATCAAAAATGAATAGGCATGTCTTAGATAAAGAAATAGAAATAGAAAATAAATATATGAAAATACATTCAACATTACTAGTCATTTGTGATGTGCAAATTAAAACAATGCTGATTATATTTCACTTCAGAAAGAATGGCTGTTATCAAGAAAACCCATAACAAATTCTGGCCAAGAAGAGATAGGAATTATCCTCTACTGTTGGTTTGAATGTAGAATGGTGCAAATACTGTGGAAATAAGATTTCTTAAAAACCTAGGACAAGAGGTCCCCTGTAACCCAGCTATTTCATTCTTGGTCTCTTCCCAAAGGAATTGAAAACATTATACCAGAGCAATATACATACATCCATACTTATAGCTGCCTGGTTTTTAACACTAAATCTTGGAAACAGCCCAAATGCTGTCAATGGTGGAATGCACAAAGAATATGTAGATTTTCAAATATACAAGTGAGTATGACTGAGTCATAAGAAGGATGAACAAAACATTTCTAGGTAAATGGGTGCACCTTGAAACCACACTTCTAAATGAAAAAAAAAATTGAACACACATGTATAAGTATTGCATTGTTTCTCTGATGAGAAATCAAAAATGTAAAAAAGGACCAAACTGTATACTGGATATTATCAAATAGGAAGACAATGCTCAAATGAGAAGGAGAAATAGAAAGGAGTTAAGGGGAAAAGTGTTCCAGAAGCTTTGAGATCCGCTGAGATCTTATCTCACTCTTCCGCAATTTCACAGCATTTTGAAGGGCTAAACCTTCAGAGTTCCTCATGCATCCATGTCCATGAGACCCTATGGAAATAATGAAAACACTACCCTGGAAGGACAGAATAAAACTGATATCTCAACAGGAAATAGGGTATATCCAGGGTGGTGTTCTGGAAAAATGACTGTAGCTTCTGTTGATCATTAAACAAAAAATATTTATGAAGGACTTCCAAAATGACACATGACCAATTGTATATTAAAAAAGTTTAATAAATACTCTACAAAAAGAAAAAAAAAAGGAGATATAAAAAATTTAGATGGATAGTTGGATATTCTAATTTATATCTCTTGGTCAGCTTCTCCATAATCTTACCTGATCATTTATTTACTTTATACTTATTAATGTATACATTTGGAAGAAGGAAAAGAGAAAAAAAGAGTAAAAAAGGGCACAATGCTTTTGTAAATAGGAATGGGATGAGGATTGAAGATAGGGTAGGGGGATGTGAAAATAAAGCATTAAGCTGTATCATGTGCAGGTACAAATTCCCTATGATGAATATGAACATTATGTTTATCTACAATGTACCAAAGTTAATTAATAAAATTATTGGTTTAATATTATGTGACTATCTTGGATCTTCATTTGATCTTTCATTTCACCATCATTTCTTCAAATATATCTACTTCTTCTATCATGCTCTTTTTCTCAGGATTTTGATAACTATGTTTTGTCATATAATCTTTGTTTCCTTTTTTTTTTTTTTTTTTGGTGCAACCAGGGATTGAACTCAGGCCCTTGCACTTGCCAGGGAAATGCTTATTCCACTGAGCCATCTCCCCGACCCCATATAATCTTTCTTTACATCTCTCAAACCTCTTCTGTTTTGTATTGTCTTTGTATTTTTCCATTTGTGTGTCAAATTCACTCAGGCCCTCTAATGTTATGTGTTTAGTTGGGTCCCCCTCACCTCTGTGGTGAACCTTCAGGGTGCTCTCATAGCAAATTCCCTACTTGCTTCTGTTCTCACATTCTAGATTGTGTTCTTGAAGCAGGGGTTATCAAGGACACAACCAAGATCAGTGTGATGGTGGTCTTGCTTTAGGGTAGACTCCTGGAAGGTGGTACCACTTTTAGCAGGTGAGGCACCATGGGAGGAGGTTGGGGCAGTGGAGCCCTTGAAATATGTATTTCATCCCCGAGCCTCTCTGTCTCTCTCTTACCTTCTTGGGCATCATGAGGTGAATAGGTTTTCTTTACCACAGGTTTCTGCTGTAGGGTCCAGATTCCAAGTATTGGGGCCAAGTAACCACAAACTGACATATTTTATCCTTTAATATTGATTTTCTCAAGTATTTGGTCATGATAATGGAAATCTGGCTAACCTACACACTATATAATCATTGTCCTTGATAATTGCCAACACATGCACACACACACACACACACACACACACACACACACATAAACAATAAATAAATAAATGAATAAGTAAGTAAATAAATAAATGAATAAATTCTCCATAAATGTCTCAAGTAGCATATTCATTGCCAAAACTCAGGAAATATAAAAATATCTTTTAATAGGTAAATGAGAGTGCAAACTATGACACATCCAGATAATTGGGTATTGTGTACTGATTTTAACAAAAGAGCTTAGCCATTAAGCTATGAGAAAATAGGAAGCATAAGTGCTTATTGCCAAATGAAAGAAGCTGATCTGGAAAGACTACATATGATCTGATTCCAAATGTATGACATTTTCTAAAAGGTAAAGTGTGGAGACAGTAAAGGCATCAGTGGTTACTAGGAGCTGAAAGAAAGAGAGGGATAGTTTAGGGCAGCATGAACGCATTTGATCATGTGTGGTATGGTTGGTGCATTGTATCAACTTGAGAAGTTTAGAAGGTTAACTAAGTGAGTCAACAAAGTCAACAAGAGGTTGGGGTCAGAGATGGGTATTCCCTTGCTATTCAATTATTGTAGGTGCATGAACAGCAAAATAATCCAATAGTCCAACAATCCAGTAGTCCATAACAGTAGTGAGTTAGCCACAGAACTGACAATGTCAGAAGTTGTTGACTTGAGCCCTTTACAGCTCAGCGTATTAATATGGCTCTACTTTTTATACTTCGTGTTTTTACTTTTCTACTGGGGATATAAATGAAGGACTATTTTGCAGTGAAAAAATATATGTATCTATATGTACAAAATAGGATAGCTATACAGCTGCTTTCTCTTAATTCAATGAGAAGAAAGACTTATAGTAATGGTGTTTAGACACGATATCATGTCTGCATCTTGTACTGTGACTAACTAATATGAAAACAATGACATGCAATGTGTTAATTATTGTAACCATCCTACTAACCTGTTTTGAAACTGTCTCATTGTGTTTTCTTTGTCAATATAATTAATTGAAAATAAAATCTAAAACAAAAAGGAAGAAGCTGAGGTCCTCATTTTGTAAGTGTTCTGGGCCTGTGCTAGAGGAAGGCATGGAGCTGGTGTAGACAGGTAGCCCACATAGAATACAAGGGAGGAAAGAGCTTTAATCCCCACCCTTCTACCCTTGTGCTTTTGCTGTCTTCTACCTGGACCAGCTGCCCCTGAGCCATCTCACTTTGCCTTGGAGCCAGCTGATCACAGCCTGAAACTGCTGTAAACTATGAACTAAATAAATCTTTCCTTCCTTAATTTTGGGTACATTTTGTCTCAGCAAGGAGAAAAAAGTAACTCAGTAATGGGTCTGTGACGAGTTAAATTTGTTTAAAACCACAGAATACACAAAACTGAACCATACTATCAGTTGTGGGAGATAGCAGTTGTGACAAGTGTAAATTCTGGAAAAGCTTTTGATCATAGAGGAGGCTTTGCATGTGTAGAGACAGAGACTATTTGGGAAGTCTCTCTACATTCTTTCCTGCTGAGAACCTAAAAATTGTCTGAAAATGCACTCATTGAAGAAAAGGTTGACAATCACCAAGAAAGATTAAATTTAAATAGTAAACTCCCACTGATGGCGTAAGTGGAAAGATCTGAAATCATTGTCAGCCACAGCAAATGCTGAGATGTGAACGCTTTCTTAACTCTTAAGGATCACTTGGAATTGTACACTATGCTAAAAGACACTGCCAAAGAGTATGACCAATGTTCAGTGTGGCTAGGAGAACAGGGCCACAGCCAAGATACTTTCACAAGCAAAGCTTACAGGCACAGCTTATGGAAAGCAAACAAAGCAAATGTTGATATTGGACATGGTCTTAGTAGTAAGAAGGATGAAGTCACTACAAACCACAATTCAAATGTTAGGAACTAGAGAAGACTATACTTGATTTCTTTAATATTCCAGATCATCAAAAGCAATAGCAAAAATGAAAAATATTAAAAGATGCCAATATCTTCTTATTCACATATTTTAGATATCTATTGATGACTGAAAAGTAGTATCACACCAAAACACTTCATAGTGATAATTCTATGTGCCATGTTTATAATTTATCTTAGTCTGTTGACAAATATTTTCTCTATTTTCCAGAGGATTTGTTTTGGTAAAGATGTCACCTTACTAGAGGATTTTTTCCAGTTTTTTCCTTCAAAGATCATGATATCGTCCCACCAAAACCTTGTGCAAATGAAGGGGAAGAAATCCCTATTTCCTCACACTGTGGATCAAGAAGTGAGTAAGTTTATTAAATCAAATTAATAGGCAGCTGTAAGCAATAGTGCAATAAACATTCATGTATTCATTGCCCAATAAGTTATTTGTACATGGAAGAGCTTCATCTTATTCCCATTTCACTAAAGAGGGAGAAAATAGACAAATTCTTAAATACTTTTGATAATTAAAATGTCTTTAGAAGAGGAGATTGAAAATACAGTGAGTGCTTCTGGTAAGCGCTCCCCAGGGGAGAGACAGGTTTGCAAAACATTATGATTCCTCTCACTTGCCTCATTCATTGGGACCATGTAAAGGTTGGTGCTGCCCCAAACAAAATAATCATAAAGGTCAAGGTTTTCATTGATTCAGGACATCAAGTAGCTATAACAGTGCAAATAAAGACACTCACAAAACATGACCTTCACGACTGCTTCAAGAAGTAGAAAGAATGATGAGTCAAGTGCATTTGCAACAAGGTGGATTATTTTGAAGAGGGTGCTGGTTTTACTATAGTAATTCTTTTTTAAGTTTAAATAGTCACTATACCTTTTTAGAAACTCTTTATTAGAATGTGTTGGCAGTATACGATTACATCAGGTTTAGAGAATTGAGTGTGTCAGAGCTCATCTCAATTCTTTTTTTTTTTTTTTTTTTTTTTTTTTTTTTTCTGTCGGAACTGGGGATTGAACTCAGGCCCTTGCATTTACCAGGGAAGCGCTTATTCTACTGAACCATCTTCCCGGCCCCTCATCTCAATTCTTTTCCCCATTCTTTCCACCCTTTTTATTTTGCCAGCATCAGATTTATTTATTTATTTTTTAAATCTTTATAAAGTTATCATATATACAAGTTAACAATGACATTAATAGGACAAAAATGCATATTAAGCATGGAAGACAATTATGCTACATCAGTGTTTTTGAGCATACTTTATGCAGAAAATTTCATGTTCTCTTTGAAAAACTGCATATATTTTTAAATTTATGTTTCATTTTCCAACCCCATTTTTGTCCATCATTTCAAGAAATACTTCTATCAAAATTTCTTGTTTGTCTATTTATAATTAATTTTATTGTTTTACTGCACAAGTTTGTTTTGCTATTTACTTCATATTTAAGTTCCCTTTACATGAGCCATACACCTGGCCATTTTACTTTTCTTTTTTCAATAATTTTTTTTTTATTTTAAGGAGAGGAAAACAAAAATACAGAACTTCAAAGCAACATCATGGTTGATTAACAGTGACTGATAAATTGTGTATTGCTATCTTCAAAGTAGTGGCTCAGATTATATGACATTGGCATGCATAAGTGATCAAATCATATAAGCACAAACCATTGTTCAATGAACTAAAAGAAATCAGCAGTATAACTATCTTACCTACTTTTCTTTCTCTCTCTTTTTGTCTTTCCTTCCCTCCCTCCCTCCTTTCCTTTTTCCTTTCTTTCTTCTACTATTGGATAGTGAATCCATGGCCTAGGCAAATACTGTACCCCTGAGCTACATCTCTAGCCCTAGACTTAGTCCTTTCATTGTTCTAAAATAAAGTAACAGACTAGAAGGCTCATGAAAAGCAGTGACTTAATTTCTTATAATTCGGAAGCTCAAGAAGTCTTTAAATAAATGTGCTGCGTGATCAGGTCCCACTTCCTCATTCAAAGCTTGCTTTCTGCTTTCTATGTCCTTCTATGCTGAAAGGAACATGGAAGCCCACGAGGGCCTCTTTTATAAGAGCACTAAACCCTTACAAAATGACTCATGACCTAGTTACCTACTGATGGTCCTACTCCCTAGATCCACCACAGTGAAGGCAATGGCTCTTTCTCTTATGGATTTTGGCATAGCTCAAAAGTAACTAAAGTCACTAAAATTTGAACATAATCATTTCTTCATTAGAAGCCTGCTGTTTGTTGGAACAGTAGCCCCTAATCAGGACACACACATGGGCTGGTATTGGATGTTTGGACTTCAAGCAGAGGCTTAATGTTGAAATTTGGCTAAAGTAGTGTCCTTGGCAGGTTCCATCAGCTCTCTGAATTGCAAGATTTCAGAGGAAAACAGAAATATCTGTTCTACACTGTTTTGCAAGGATTATGAAAAAGGAAAGAGTATACAAAGCTATTTGTGAAGCTATAAAATGTTTTACTGACATTTTTCCTATTATTGTAGTTATTATCTCTTGAACCTTAAGTAGAACTATTGTTTACCAATGGATGAAAAATCTAAATACTTTCTAATTGCACATAAATATATTAAAAAGCTCTTCTGGACCACAGGGAGCCCTATTTCTTTTGGGCTACAAAAATGATCCACTGAGAAATACGACTAGGTATATAAGTGCAATCAAGCATGAATAGTTTACCTCAATATTCCAGCATCCAAACTCTAGAAAAAGGGATTTTAGAGATTATTTTATTCATCATTCTCATTGAACACTGGGGAATAAAATAGAAAGGCCGGGTGGCTTATTTTCATTATCTATAGAGACTTGTAACCAGAAGGCAAATATCCATAGAATTGTGAAATGCTTATCCATGTACAATATTATAATTTATTTTATATTTTTATATGCAATGCTAATCATTTTTTTTTCATTGGAAGTGGTTAGCAGTGAAACTGATCCTACCGGGGACTGATTCCTGATGCAAATTGTCTCTTCTCCCCAAAGGAGACAGACACTACACAGTCTTTTCATATAATAAATTCGAGCCAACTCTAGGACTCTTGTGTTGTCATAAACTGCTACTGCATGTGCGTCAGTTACAGAGATTTCACTGATGACGCTGTTGTTTTTGCTCCTCATAGATCAGGACCCAACTGTTTTCTTTTTCCAGAGGAGGAGGAGAGCTGACAGATCAGACGCTGCCAGCAGCTATCTGTCAACCAAGATGAAGCGGCTGCTGCTGCCTCAGCTGCTCGTCATCCTGGAGTTCAGGGCATGTGTCTCACACTACCTGTCTTTCACAGAAATGAGTTTCCTAGGTGGCAAGAAGCTGTGTAAGTCCCAAGGAATACAAAAGTGAAAGACAGCAACACACATTAGAAACACACTTGATTCTTCAATCTGTGCCTGAGTCTGCATGAACTTTTGTCTATGCTGGCCAGTCTCCTGGGCACCTGCACATGGCTCCAGCATGAGCTACAGACGTTCATGTAGACAGAAGCTCTGCACATCTGCTGTAAAGCATCCTTGCTATATCGTGCAGCCCTGGGGTTGGACTTGAGGAAAGGACGTCAGACCAGAATCCAAATGACATGGTTTATAGTCCTGCCCAGGGACAGATGAGTTAAGTGACCTTGGGCAAAGTCCTTTGGTCTACACAGTAGGATTTTTAATTCCCAAGTGGGATCTTTACTAAATGTCCTTTTGGCTCTAATTCTGTGATTTCTAAATGAGTGTTATAACAATAACTAAGGTGTGTCACACACACACACACACATTGCTGTACAGATTAAACAAAGAGTGTTGTGCAGAATAAAAAATCTGCTCATCATGGCAGACTATTAGTGAACTGCTATCCTTAATTTCCTCACAAAGGAGGAAATTAATGCTGCACACCTTCTCATGGTCCCAGTTTGTGTGCTGGTCTCCAGCCTTTACTGGAGAGGATGGTATCAAACACTGTTTCCTTGAAAATTCAGACAATTTGTGATGGTTTTAAAAGTGCTATGTAAAAATAAAATAGCTTTTGTTCTCAAAAATGGCTCAATTTGGGAACGCTGCTTATAAATTAGCAGAGAAGGTAGCAATTAAAATTAATCATATTGTTGAATACACTTGCATATTTATAATCTGCTAGGCAGTTTTCATTCCAGTTGATTTTAAAAAAATATTGGAAGCATAATATGCTACAATAAATATTTTTTAAGTAAAGCTAATAATATTTAGCATATTTCAAGGATGTGCTGGCTAATAAAGCTTTTACTGTTTAAGATTCTGCTTTCTCTTAAAGAGAAAAAAGAGAGCAGATTTGTTGGAAAAAAAGAACAGGAGGATCTCTTGTTGGGCTCAAGCATGGCCTCCAGTTTCTTAATGAGCACAATCCAATTATGTCAGTTATGTCATTCTTGGCTTCTCCATTTGCAAGTATGATTCAAGATATTTTATAGTTACATCCAGAGTCATGAAGCACCATCTGTTGTCTTAATAGATATGCTAATAATCTTTCAGTAATTCTGACAAAATACCTGAACATTAACTTGCAGAAGAAAGGTTTGTTTGAGTTTATAGTCCCAAAGATTTTAGTTATTGTCATCCAAATGCATTGCTTTTAGATCCACGTTGAGACCGAATCAAAAATGATCATTTACAACAGCAGTGACAGAGTGGCTATGAGAGAACAGGAGAGGAGAGGTAAAAGCCAGGACCAGAGGTCATCCCAAGGTTCTACTATTGGGTCATGACCCTTGATCCACTTCCTTCAGCAGGATCCCATCAGCTAACTTTCCATCACCTCTTAATCATGGCATTGAATTTAGACCCCATCAGTGGACTCATGCATGATGAAATTAGAACTCATGACCCAGACACCTTCCAAAAACCACTGTGACTTACAAGTACTGTTACTAACAGTAATAGTGGGCTTCTCCAGAGACAGTGTAATAACATGGCCTCTTCTCTTACATTACTGCTTGACATCCAAATAGAGATTGTACTGATTAAAGCTTAAAATGGTCAATTATTGTCCTTCTCCAAGAAAAGTGGCCTTAAGTTTCTCAACTTGGAATACAATGCCTCATCTAGTCTTTCTTCTTGTCTTGCAAATCTTAACCTGGCCTTTCCCTTCTTTCCAGTCTTACCAAGTTCTTGTAGCTAATTCAGATCAAAATCTGTGATCATAAGTTTGGTATCTATCTGAAGTTGCCCTCCCTTTCCAGCTTTAGCAGAACTGTTCTTGTGGTTCAAGGTCATACTGAGTTTTCCTCTCCATTAAGAGCCTTTCCAAACAGTGCCTCTCCCCAAGTAGTCCTGTCTTACTCTGCTCTCTTGAGGTAAGTGGTGTTGACTAGGCCCTCCCATAAGACAGTCAAAGCTCAAGTCAGACCTGTGTCTTCCCTGTTTTTCCTAAAATAATACTTAATCAGAAAACAATCAGCCTTAAATCCAGAGATCAAGGGAAGAGAGATAGCTCAGTGGCTCAAGTCCCTGCCTGGAAAGCACAAGGTCCTGAGTTTGATTCTTTGTACAAAAAAAAATAAATAAATAAACTAGAGATAAAAAAAAATATGTACCAGTCCTAATCAACCTATCATTTTGCCATATCTGTCTTATAGAGTAGCCACTGAACAAAGAAATAGTGATGGTAGGTAAGACAATGAAATGATAGCCTCATTAGGACTAGCATTTTGATCTCTACTTTTCAAGATTGTTTTCTGATTAGGTCTTATATTTGGAGAAGGAGATTCTTCAGTTTCCTGGATCATTCTTTGCCCCCTAGTGAAGTAGAGGTGGGTTGCAATAAATAATGTGAAAATCACTTTAGCCTGGTCTTATAGAAGGCCTATTTAAAATCTTTACCAAATGTTAGATATTTCATTTAAAATAGACCTGATATTTAACAAATAGAGTCTGTAGCACATAAATGACTCTTTTGAGCATATATCTTGGAAAACCTCTCCTGTACTACGAATGTAACATGGGAATGCTGCGAAGAACATAATATGGGTCTGGTACAACTTCATGTTGACAAAAATGAATTCATATGGAAAGAGAAAATATTTTATAAAGCTCCAAATTTATTATGATTTGAAAAATAACACGTTCATTTTCTGAATAATGCTCAAACTGATAATTTTCATAATACACCTTAAAATGATGCTGTCATTTAGATATGGTCTCATTGTGCTCCTGAAAGGTACCTGTGCCAGAACGTTGGTCCTTGGAGTACTGTGTTAGAATCTGAGAGCTGGAGCATGTTGAGGTGACAGAATCTAAGAGATGGAACCTAGTGGAAATATTTTATTTCATATGGGCTCCCCCTTCAAAAGAGATTGGTGCTGTTCTCTGAGGGGATTAGCACCAACGAGAACAGATTGTTCTAGAAGCCATAAGCTTTTGTTCTCATTGATCCATTGCTTCCATATTACATTGAAAGCCATCTTTTTCAGCCCTTTTGTGTTTAGTCTTACCATGATGGAGTTTGTCATTTTATAAGTAGCAGAGTCTCTTCCCAGAGGCAATTAAGGCCAGAGCCAGGTTCTTAGACTTCTGAGAGTGTAATCCCCTCTTATGCATTAAATAGTCAACCTCTACTATTTTGTTATAGCCACACAAAGCGGATTAAGATAAATGCCAAAAATAGCTCATGTTGTAATTTTATAGAAAACAATGTATCAGGAAAACTCTAGTCAAGCTTCAACTAGATATGGATTTTTATCTAGCACACCTAGAGTAGAGAATGATATAGGAACACAAATGAAGAGATTTACTGTATGTCTAACTTGCTCTTGTTATAAATTATATTTTCCAATTTGTTTGCATATTGTTGCCTATACTATACAGCAAATAATCGTCCTTCCATTAAATGTTGGTATTTTTCCAATACAGGCTAGTCTCTGATAGGATGATTTCTCATTCTTGGACGCAACAAGTTACTTGGTAATGTTGCACAGATGGGCCCCTGCAACATTATCACTGGCGATGTACAGCCTGGCATAGATCACCAACACCAAGAACTAAACATTATTTAAAATTGATTTTTAGGGACCAGGGAGATGGCTCAGTGAAATAAGTGCTTCCCTGGAAAGCACAAGGCTATGAGTTCAATCCCTGGTTCTGCCAAAAATAAATAAATAAATAAATAAATAAATAAATAAATAAATAAATAAATAAATAAATTGATTTTTAGTATTCTGATCTTAAAGAAAATTTAAAATATTTCTATTACTTGGATATCTTCAGTTTTCCATGTAAACAAAACTTTAGCTGTATTCTGTGGTCCCTGGTATCTTTGTTGTTTTATTCTTTTTTCATGTGTTTAGTACAGAGCATACAGGGTATCACTGCACAGATCAGACCTGTGGTGATCCTCCTGTTTTCAGCCTCCCAAGAGCTGAGTTTACTGCCCAGTCTCAGTAGCCATCTCAGTGTTCTTTGGGGGCAGGATTTGCACTGCATGCTGGGGATTGAAGCCCAGTTCCTGCATCTGCCTAAGTAGGTGGTTTAATCTGCTGAGCTATCTGGCCAGCCCTATCCTTTTATTAACATATATATATATATATATATATATATATATATATATATATATATATATTTTGTGTGTGTGTGTGTGTGTGTGTAGGTTCTCATGAAGCAGCTCAGACTCATAGTGATCCTCCAGTTCTCATCCTCCCCATTGCTCGCATTACAGGGGTGCACCATGATGCCTGGACTCACCATCTGGCTCAGTGCACCTGGGAGCTGGACTGATATAGCATGCGGTGCCAGGAATCAAACCTCAGTCCCTGTGCTTGTCTAAGCAGGTGCTTAGTCCACTGAGCTATCTTGCCGGTCTTGTTTCTTTATGCTTAATGATTATCAGGAACTATCATGGGATGGATTTTAACATCTCTGTGTGATAAGTGGAGAAATAAATTCTAAAAGACTGAATGACCTATGGCCTCTGGGGATAACTTTGTGTCATATAACTCAAACCATATAACCTGATTCCCACATCCTTAATGTAGATGTGTAAACTGAGTGAATCTGATCCCTCTGTATAACTTTGCTGATGGCAGACTTGCCTTACATTTTGGGGGAGGGGTCCATCAAATTTATTAAGTCACAGTAGACCTTGGTACTGATAATTCATTGGATCTGAGACTTGCTGAAGCAAGTACCAAGCAAATTTTATTTTAGATGGAAAATGCAGCAAGCCACAGGCAATCGACATTGACAGTTTCTGGCTTACAAGCTGAGTATCAAAAAAAAGGTGATGAATATCGGGATAAAACGTGTGTGTCAAAAGGCACTGAGCATCAAATTCAATGACAATGAACATGAAGGCAAGATTGCATTTTATATTTTCCACTTCATTCCTGAAGCACACCCTCATTCGTTTAGCTCTCTTCAGTACCTCAAAACCTATCTTGTAATATTTAAAATAATATTGGGAAATCCTCTTCCAGAGCATCTACTCCTTTACAAAAGCAAGGCTTCATTTTTAGAACTGGGTGATATTCCTATGTGTAAGTTTTGTTTATTTGTTTGTTTGTTTATTTATTTAGTATTTTAGGGAATGGTCTACAGGGCGTTCCGTGTCTCATTACTAGATTGGACTCATTGTGAGCCACCTGTTCACAGCCTCCCAAGAGGCATGCACCACCATGCCCAGTCTCAATTGCCATCTCAGTGCACCCCAGGGGTGAGGCCAGCATGTCAGCCCCTGGGATCGACACCCCCATGTGTAAATTTGAAAATGATGCTTCACTTAGTAGACAGTTTCTTGCACCCTAAAAAGGTCTAACTCCTTGGGACCAGACAATTGATTAATCCTGGCTGTTTCTCTGGGTAGTGCTTTAACTATTCCCTACTTACTGCAAGCTTTGTTTAATCAATGTTGCCAAGGAAAAGCAGAGCTAAACAATACAGTGTTAAAAACAGATTTTATTCAGAATTCTTGAAGTTGAGAAAAAGAGACTTCACTATAAAATCAGAGAAATGGATATCTTTGGTAAAGAAGCAGAATGGAGATGAATGGACAGGCAATTGCTGAAAGAAAATATACAAGGTAATGAGAATTCTGGCCAATGTGAGATTACAGGGTTCTTATTGAAGGCAAGCTAAGATCACCGGACTTTATCTGGGAGATGTCGAGGGTGAGAAGCAATAATAGGTGTTGAGGATAACAAGATGCAAAGGGCAGAGGTTCTTTCCACACTGATTTATCAGGGTCCTTCGTAAACATAAGCCATGTAGAGACAAATGTAGAGATCCAAAAATCGAGGCCTAATAGTCTTTAGTCAAGGACAAAATCTTCACCAATTTCACTCTTACATGAACCTAAATAATACAGCAGTATGTTTCACAGTCTGTTTACCAAGTATTTTAGTTTCCAAAATAACTTCTCCATCAGCTCCTTGATTCTTCTTTAAGGCCAGTTTAAAAATATTAAAAGTACATTATAGGCTTCTACCCTCACATGTTCTTTCAATAGAACGACAAGTTCTTACAAGTTTTTTTTCTACCATATGTTTCGAATATCCCTTAATCTTTTTAAACAAGACCGTGGACTTATTTTTATTCTGCAATCATCTCTGAAATCATTAATTTCCCATGCAAATATAAAAGAAGAAATGTATTTCTAATACTTTAAGCAAATACACTGAATATATACATATATATTTCATTGAATAGAATCATTTTAAAGTTTAAAATCATATTTTAAAGTTTATAGATTAAAATAAGGTTGACTTCTTAACCCACATGTTTGGAATCCACTAATCTGGAAGTTAAAATAGGCAAACTGTTTTGCTTCTAAATCACCAAAGAATCCTTTGAGAGCTTTATTTGATCAAACTCAACAGCAAAACCTCTGAACAAGGTGCCATTTTAAAATATACAATGTTTTTAAAATGTTCTGTCTATGACACAGGTCTCTTTAAAAGATGGGTAATCTATGGAATGTCATTAGGATCGCTCCTCTATTTATAAAATCAGTAAAATCCATGCTCAGTTTTTCTGATCTTCCAAGTAGCCCAGGACTGGAAGAAAATATTTTTGAATGTACAGTTGTTGACAGAGATGTTTCAGGGACGTACTAAATGGATGTGTCAGCCCAGCCATTTCCTGTTTATTTGTTTGGGCTTCATTAGATTATGCTCAAGCCACAATTATCTCACAGAAACTTTCTTAGAGCTTTTCTTATTTTATAAGTTCTAATTAAGGTATGGCAGACAGTCTGATTCATAAATCCATTTTAAGTGGACATATACAGACTTTAATGTCTCAGTACCCTGAGAGAAAATAATTAAGGGACATCTCTGTGAACCCCTGCTCACTGTTACATGTCAACTTCCCTGAAGAGCCTGAGCTGTGTATAATGGCATGTGACTTATACGGCCCCTGTCCAGAATAAAGGCACCACCTATTTAGTAGATAGATTGATTGACAGATATAAACACATGTACTGATAAAGAAATATACAGCTAAAATTCCCACATGCGTTGTATTGACTATTTGCTTATTCCATTAAAAAACGTTTGTCTTCTTACCACTAACATAGAAGTTAGAACAGGCAAGGTGGTACCAGAATAGGGTAAGAATAATCCAGCTGTGCAGAATGTAATGGAAACACTGTATTCAGGGAAGATGGTTAAAAGGTAAAATGTAAAGAAAGGTTTCAATACACTGTCTGATACGGAAGAAAATATGTCAAAAATGAAATGTGGAGCATTCTAGCAAATGGCTCATTTTCGTTCAAAGCGAAGTCTGATTTCAGTTTTACTGTCATTTGATATAAACACAATCAAGATTTCAGAATATACACTTGAAGCCTTTCAGGAAAACATAACAGAATTTCGTGCGGGGGTAGAAAAAATAGGAGGTGGTATTTCTCACAACACAGTACACACATGACTTCTCAGTACAGACACGTATGAAATGATAGAAGCATTGCAGCAGACAAGAGTATTGAGCCCATCTAACATTTATAAGGCTATTGTTCCTCGTTCTTCTGCTGGTAGGTCCCTTCGTTTCTTGAACGTATCAATTTGGCACCCTCCCTCGGATGCTCTCAGATAAACAGATGGGAGAGTGGCAGAGGAGCCGGGGTTATTTGCTGCTTCCTTGTCTGCATCTTTGTGACTGTGGCCAAGCTGGGCATTGTGATTAATGTGAGATACGGGTGTCAGCTCTGTGCTGAGCATCTGACTCTGGCTGGCTGATGGGCAGATCGCACTGTGTGGGTGACAGCTCCCATTTGCTTGGGAGGTGGCAAGGAGATAACACTCCAAGGAAGTAAAGAGTACTATTTATTCCTTAGACTATGAGGTTTTGACAGAGATCAAGCCGTAGGTAAAGAGATTGCTTGTAAAGTTTCTAGCAACTAAGGTCCATGCTTACCAAAAACTTGGAGACTCAGTGTAGATACACAAGTCTTCCTCTCCCAGCTCAACAAACTGCGTTCCAAAAGAGAGCAGTGATTCATGTGTTCTATTCAAACTAGATACAGATCTCATTTTCAATCCTCTACTTCGTTTACAATGAGACAGATATAGCAATGTGAACTTCACTTTTGCATCTGTTAGGCCGCATGATAGTACCTAATTGATATATACTTGAGATGATTAAATAACACGACCTATAATAATTTGCATAGCTCAGAGTAGGTCCTTAATAAGTTGTTGTTTGCTTTATCCCTTTTTATATTTTTTTCTTACCTTGAGCAGAAAACAATTTACACACACACACACACACACACACACACACACATGCACACAGTTCACAAATGTTTCTGTTTGCGAGCAATTAGGTTTAGGAACAGAAGCATTGGGGAAAATTGTGCTCCTGTTACAAACTCTGCATTGCTGTATGATCATGCCTGTGACCATCTTCCCCATTGTAGAATGAATTAAGAGTGTGAACAAGGTAAGTATATATTTACATATAAATTATACATATATTATATATATATTTAATATTAACTCTCAACAATATTTTAAGTGGATATTACTGTTTTCATTAGCCCCATTCTGCATAGTAGTGTGTATGGAAACAAATATGAATTGGATTCCACTGCAGCTCTGCATGCTCTTAGCAGCTGGAGAGTTGATTCCAGTTGTGCTGACTGCGGACAGGCTACTAATAAAGTTTTAAACATAAAATGGCATCTTAGAAAGTTTAGAAACTTTCTATCACTTTTACCAGCACATGAACATACAGACACGTAGAAAGTTCCTTATCCAACACAGCTGTTGAATTGTTATAAAATAGAAGCCTGATGAATTAAAGGTGTGAAGCATCTGTGATACTTCTAGTCTAGAGAACCTGAAAACTTATTTGGCCCTTTCTGTATTTTTAGGGAAGGGTCTACAGGGTGTTTAGGATCTCGCTATTAGATGGGACTCGCAGTGATCCACCTGCTTACAGCCTCCCAAGTGTTGGGATTCTAGGCGCGCGCCACCACTCCCAGTCTCAGTTGCCGTCTCAGCATGTCCCTGGGGGTGGGGCTTGCACAGCAGGCCCGGGGATCGAACCCCCAGCCCCTGTGCCCGCTTGCAGGTGCTTTAGTCTGATGAGCTATTTGACCAGCTCTTGTAAACTTCTTAAAGGTGGGATTGCATCCCTGATTTTTGAGATCATTATGCATTTTTCCTCAGACATCACGTATTTCGCTTCTGTTATCTCATGGTCCGGAAAACTGGATAACCTCCCATAAAGTTAGGCCATGTGCCTCTCTCAGTTGTAAAATAAATTCATCTCCAAAACGATTTTAGTTTCAGATAACTGTGAACAATTAGAATTTGCTCAAAGAACAGAAGGAAAAACTTAATTGAGAATCATGGGGATCTCAAAGAATTTATCAACAATAGTCAGTAGAGAAAGACAAAAGAAATGTTTCACAATGTTTGATCATATCAATTTCACTTTTTCTGCTGTCTGCTCACTAAGCAATATGATCAAACACTGTCCAGAAATTGAATTCTATTCACTATTTATCCTTCTCTTCAGAACCCCAAACTTTTATCATCATGGTAAATATACTTCCTCTTTGCTTACTATCCCATTTCTGGTTTCTGCACAGCTAAAACAAACACACTTCCAGACCTAGTTCTTCCACTGACTGTCTGATTGTTTATTTATCTCTGTTCGCCATTTACTCAGATGCAATTCAAAGTGTTTCGATTTTTCTAATATCAAACCTAATATATTTGATCACTCAAACACTTTAGTCAGCTTTTGACATTAATTTCCTTCAAATGATGTCCATCAATTATCTGGCCTCAGATCAGCTGTCAGTCCCTGCCTTTCCAACTAATTTGATGCCACTGTATTATTTTTCCTCCATGAAACTGTACCTACTTTTAACTGAGACAGTCTATTTTTAATTTTTTTACATAATTCTATAATTTGCTATGGTGTTTACTTTAAATTTCTGTGACAACCTAAAAATTCTTAAGATTAAATGTTCAAGTATTGGTTATGAACTAATACAATAATTAGGTATAATATAGATGCATTTTATTATATCAAAAGTAAGCCTAGAGTCCTTTGAGCAAGAATAGGATACAGTAAGTTCCGAACATTTGAGTAATGAACTTTCACAGATACAAATGAACCTTTCAGTGCTAACATTTGTAGGTGTGAGCAAGTTGTGCAAGTAGCTCATGTGTCTGCCCCACATTGCCACAGTTGTGCTGCAGTGTGCTCATTGTACACTGAGATAGTACACACTATTATAATGCTTAATTAGAGCCTAGGAAGCAAGAGGAAACAGCAGTGATGCTGATTGGCATCCCGAAGCACAAAGCAATACACATTGTGCATTTGTGTCAAAGGTGTGCAAGACTCACTTTGTTGGACTTACAGATGAACCCAGCTTATAGCTGTTCTTCAAGAACAGAGTTCACCTATAAGCCAGAATATTACCATAGTCATATCATCTTTCTTGGCAGGCGCAACATCCAGGTTTTACTACAGGTCTAAACACCTGTGAGCACCAGGTTTTCCCCATGGTAGACTCATAATTGTGACCCACTTCTATGGTTGTGGGCATTAAGTTTGTCCTGTAGACTCAGAATCGGGTCCAACCCATGCCATGGACCAGTAGGCTACAAACATGAGTTTGTAGACCCAGGCATTACCCATCCTTCCCAAGAATTTCAGCAAATCTTCTCACCAACCTGCTCAGAATCTCTGGGTGGGATAACGAGGGAAGGGCTTTCCTGGTCCAAGTTAGTCTGCAAAGGCAGTGAGTAGTGACCTTCATCTTCAGATACGCAAGTATCGTTAGAATTCAAAAGTCACAAATTCCATGGAAAAATGTCAGAAAAGATCATGAGCAACAGCACTAAAAATTGGAAGGCTGCAAACTGCTTGCCAAAGACTCAAACCAATCATCTCACCAAATCTCAGTGAGGTACAAGAGAGCGCAGATAGAAAATTAAACAAAATCAGGAAAACAATAATGGGGGAAGAACACAGAAGTAAAAATGATGAGAAACTACAATGCAAAGAATGAAACACATTCTAGAACTGAAACAATACAATTACCAAACTAAAAGAATTTAGTTCAGGTTTGATCTCCAGTACCGCATACTGTGCTAGCTCTGGAACCCCCTGGTGCACAGTGCCAGTCACAGAAACCAGTGTGGTGGTGCACGCCTGGAATCCCAGAGCTGGGGATGCCACGCCAGGAGGATCACCATGAGTCTGAGCTGCGTAGCAGGACTCTGTAGCAAATACATGAATAAATAAATAAATAAATAAATAAATAAATAAATAAATATAGGAAGCTACAACCGAATACCTGATCAAGCATAGGAAATAATTCAGAGAGTCCACGTGAAATTGCACAGAGGAACAACAACAAACAGACAAGAAGAAGTTAGCAAAGAAAACCTATGGCAGTAACAGGACATGATCCACTGAGTTCTTGTATTTGAGAATTCTACAAGGAACGCAGAGAGTGACAGAAAGTTTATTTAAACAAACAGTGTCAGAAAACTCCCTAAATGTAAACATAAAAATGGACATTTAAGCATTAAGTGAGTTGAACATAAAGAGATCTTCACTGAGACACATTATAATTGAATTCTTAAAGGGCAAAAGTGAAGAAAACATTTTGAAAAAAGCAAGAAAATACTGGCTTATCATGTACAAAGAAAATGAGCAATACTGCTCACAGATTTTTAAGTGGAAACATTGGAGACTGTAAAAAGTGAAATGATCTATTTGAAGTATTGAAGGAACAGAGCAGAACAAAATAAAACTAGCTACTAAGAGTACGTATGTAGAAATGTCCTTCAGTGATGAAAGGTATGTGGAATGTCATAAGGATACATGATGAATATTTAAATGCATCTTAAAAAACCATTAAAGGCATATAGTCATTAATTCCTTTCAAAATACTACCTTCCTCCTTCAAGGATACATATTTCATCATTTTCAACACTTTCCAAAGCAGCTTTGAAAATCCTCTTTCCTAATGTTGTTGTTACCTCTGATCAAAAGTTTGGTGACTGTAGCTATTCAATATTATCCAACAGAAGAGTAGGTTCATAAATACATGGTAGTCTTTATCTACCTAATTATTGGATCTAGCACCACCATGTGACTTGTACTTCTTCCTCAAAGTCAAAGTGACCATAAGGGGCAAATAATTTGAACAATTCAGGGCCTTGAAGCAGCCAAGACAGCACAACTAAAAATATTCATGAGAGAGGATTTCTAGAAATGTTTCATAAAGTGGCATGAATAGGGGAATCCATATGTTGAAAGCAATGAGAATTTTTTTTTTAATTTTTTATTTTTATTTTAGGGAATGGTCTACAGGGTGTTCAGGGTCTCACTACTAGATCACACTTGTAGTGATCTACCTGTTTACAGCCTCCTAAGAACGGGGCTTACAGGCACACACCACCATGCTCAGTGCACTGTGGGGGCCTGGAGATTGAAACTCCGGTGCCTGCATCTGCCTAACCGGTCATTTTAATCCCCTGAGCTATTTGGTCAGCCCAAGGAGAAAAGTTTTGAAGGTGGGTAATGGCAATGTATCACTTGTTCCAATAACTTTTTAAAAGATAAACATTTATTGTATTTTCTTTTCAATTGTGTCTCGTATAAAGCTTTCCTAGACAACTCAAAGCTGAGAAAATTTATTACCACTAGACCTGCCTTATGAGAAACACTAAAGAGAGTTCAAGTTGAAACAGTGTGCTCATCAAAACACAAAAACCTATAAAAATATGAAAGGGAATGTCACATAAGATACAGTCAGATTTAAAATAATAGAATACTGTAATGGTGGTGCAAAAAATCGATTTTTATTGTAATACAAAAGTTCAAAAAATTTATTAGAAATAACTGCAAAAATAATATTTTCATCACCTATTACTGTAGCCACCTTCTGAAGTAGTTCTACAAGTTCCCTTCCATGAGTGTCCCTCTGAATGGTTAAGACCACAGTGAATACCTAGAGTCATCAGGCTTGTAAAAGCACTACAATGTGTCTTCGTCCTCCTTTGTCAGATTCGACACAGCATGACTTGTCGATCTTCCCTGACAACAAAATGTTTTACACTGATTAAGGAAATCAAGTTAGTTACAACAGTTCCACTAAAAGCAGAGAACAAAGACTCTAGAACTGCTTTAGAAGAGGCAAAAACAATGACATAAGTGTCATCAAAGCCAGGGTGAAGGCTGGTAAGATAGCTGAGCCATCTAAAGTGCCTACTTAGGCAAACTTAGGCAAGAGCAAGGGGTCTCAGTTTGATCCCAGGCAACACATGCCACGCCAGCCACACCTCCAGGGCAGGCTGAGCCTGAAAAAAAATCCAAGGGGAATAAAATAAGGCAGATTCATGGCAGTATGTCTTTTACCTTAATAACATTTTGAAATCTAAACATTGATCTGATTTTTCAATCAATCATTGTGACTCTACTCATGTTAATGAGGATATAATAGAATGTAAATAGTGATACTGATGACATAAAATGTGGAGATGTTGAAATGTAGAGGTGTAATATTTAGCTGGAGCAAACTTATCAGTTTAAAAGAGGCTGTTATAATTATAGGATGTTTTGTGAAAGTCTCATAGTAGCCATACAGGAAAAAAAAAAAGTCTATAGTAATGACACAAAAGCCAAGAAAAGATGCAAAGCATGTCACCACAAAAACTCATCCAATTATAAATCAACCAAGATAAGAAGAAACAAATCACACAAAAATAAAAAACAACAGGAAGTCCTACACTATTGGTAATTATTTTACTCATAAATAGATTTAATTTTTAATCAAAATGCATATCTGTATTAGTCTTCTCTCTTCCTGTAATGACAAAAATACCCAACACCCACAACTTTAAAGAGGCAAATTCTATTCAGTGCATAGTCTCCAGGGTTTTCTGTCTATCATTTCTTAGCTCCAAGGCAGAATTATCCTGGTGCAATGGCATGGTAGAAGAAAAAAAAAAAAAAAAGCTGTTCACCTTACAGCAGCCAGAAAGCAGATGCAGGCGAAGAAGAGAGGAACAGGAACAGAAGTATGTTTTTCAGGTCAATGCCCTGCTCCCTTCAAGCAGGCCCTACCTCCAAACACAGCAATGTGTGGGACATTTTAAAGTCAACCCATACCAATACCTACAGTGAATGGATTAAAGAAAACAAGATTCCTCTACATGTTGCCTCCATCAGTAGCTTTCAGGACATGCATTTGCTGAAATTAAAGTGCTGGAACTAGACACTGCATACAAATATTAACCAAAAGAAAACAAGAATGATTGCATTTGTAGCATAGAAAATAATCTTCTAATGCAAAGCTGTGAAAGAGGCAAAGAAACTAATAATAGATGGATCAAGAAGGTAGAATAATTGTAGTATATTTGCACTTAAAATCAGAGTACATGAATATACAAAGGCAAAATTGTCACAAATGAAGGGAGAAATAGATAATAATATGATAATAGTAGACTTTTATGCCTCATTTATAGGGGTATAAAAATAGATAAACCATTCAGATCAAAAGGAAAACAATCAACAGGAGAACAGTAGGCTTGAATGACACTATAGGCCAAAAAGTTCCAAAAGACATGTAAAGGTTGCATCCAACAGCAGAAGAACATATTTCTATTTTCGAGTACACATGGAATGTCTTCCAATATAGAATACACAATTTACTAATAAATTCAAGACAACTGAAATTATATCGAGTCTCTTTCCTGATTACAGTTGTAAGCTTGAAGGCCAGCCAATAGCTCAGCAGATTAAAGCATCTGCAAACATCCTGGGGGACTGGAAATTTGATCCCCGGGCATGCCATGCCGGCCCCACCCCCGGGGTGCGCTGAGACAGAGATTGAGACTGGGTATGATGGTTTGTGCCTATAATGCCAGTACTTGGGAGTCTGTAAACAGAAGGATCACTATGAGTCCAACCTAGTAGTGAGACCCTAAACAACCCTGTAGACCCTATCCTATAATACAAAACATCAAAACTTAATGAAATTAACTACCACCTAGCTATACTAGAGTTAGAAGATCCATAATAAAATCAGAAAAAAGACAGCATAACTGGCACCACTGAATTATAAGAAATCATAAGACATCTACAAATAAATACACACTAAGGAGTCTGAAAGGTTGAATGAAATCCTAGAAATACGGAGAAACTAGGACTGAATGTGGAAGAAATAGGAAATTGGAAAAGAGAAATGATAGCTATGAAGAGTCACCAAGTAATAAAAAATGTTTCAGCAAAATAAACTTCATAATCTGATGATTTTATAGATGAATTCTACTAAACACATAAAAGAAAAATAACGCAAATTCTTCTTGAACTTTTCAAAAAATTTGCAGAGTAGGAAATATTTTCAAACTCATTTGATACCAAAGGCAATATAAGAGTAAAACAAGTATAAGAAAAAAATAGTATAAATACGGGTATAAAGTTATTCAACAAAATCCAACCAAATTAAATGTAGCACACATTAAAAAGGTATGATTCCAGGATCAAGAGAAATTTATTCCTGAGATGGAATGGTGCTCTTACATACACAATTCAATGATATAGGCACCACAGTAACAGAATTAATAAGAACCCTATGATCATCTCTAGAGACATAGAAAAAACATTTACTAGAGTACAACATTCTTTCACATATCTGTTAAACTAGCTCTTAAAAAGGCAATAAATGATAATAAATTTGGGAGAAGATCTGCGGAAAATATACATTGTACTCATTTGGTAGAAAT
Source organism: Ctenomys sociabilis (assembly GCA_004027165.1). Classification (NCBI taxonomy): domain Eukaryota; kingdom Metazoa; phylum Chordata; class Mammalia; order Rodentia; family Ctenomyidae; genus Ctenomys; species Ctenomys sociabilis. The sequence goes on from PVKA01005031.1 coordinate 25,845, forward strand.
GTAAGTTAATACAGATGTTATACAAAACATTGAGGAAGTTCATGAAAATTAGAAACAAAACCACAATAATATCCAGGAATCCCACTTCTTCGTAGAATGGGTCTTTCATAGAAGAATAGAAATAGTTATGTCATCAGGGAATTTCAGGAATCAGTAAGACACCACTGATGTTAGAATTTATGTAAAAGCATAAATTCTTCAATCTGAGAGAAAATCTTAGACTCTTCACTCAAGGGGTCACATAGGGAATTGGTTCTTTTTTTGTTTTGGCAGAACTGGGGATTGAACTCAGGCCTTCATATTTGCTAGGGAAGCAGTTTGCACTGAGCCATCTCCCCAGCCCCTGGGAACTGGTTCTTTGTAATTTCTTTAGTGCACATAAAGAGTCTGCTACAATTATGTTCCAAGGATGCTGGGCTGCTTCTCATACTGATAGAAGATGATGGCATCACATTTATATTGCTGGTATTACTTGCATGCAGAGTGCAAGAGCTATGGGATCATTAAGAGTTCCACCCAGATTTAAAAGGAAAGTATAGAAGGTTGAACGGTAGTTTCCAGAGAAAGTAATGTTTCACATTGTGGGAAGGAAGCCAAAGATTCAGTGTAGTGGAGATATCATGGATATGCAGGTGCTGAGAATTAGAGGGTCTGACAATGAAAGGTATGAGAATGAGTGAGCACCACCCAGCATGGCCATATCAGTGTGGGTACCCAATCCCCTTCATGTCATATTTAGCCCCAGTCTTATCATCGTTGTGGACATGGAATTCTAGGATTTAATGTTTTAAATCCTGGATTTAAATTTTAATTCAATTCAATTTTAAATTTGGTCTTGCTTTGATCTGATTTAGTCCTGTCCCTCCATTCCTTCCTTTGTGAAAGAAAATATTTATCCTGTGTTGTGTTACCTTTAGATTATGTAAGTAAAAATACATTTATAGAGGTTTTTACCTAAGAGTGTACCTGGAATCTTAGGAGATACTTTGAGTTGGACTTTCTAAAAATTGTTGAGGCTTTTGTAAAAGGATTATTACATCATGGTTGTATGTAAGATAGCTGTATCATGTAGGTGGAGTTTTGAACGTTATATGATCTTTATCTGGAGATTAAATATCAATTTAAGATGCATGTTTGGGTGTCAAGTTGCCAAGAGGTTGGATGTCACAGTAATACCTAATTTTATTAATGACAGGGTTTGAGATCCTCCCAGTAATTAGTAAAGCACATTTTTGGCTGTGTCTGGGTGAGTCATAGTGGTGTGGCCTTGGGCATTATAGCAATCTCTTTTCTGGCACTGCTCCTTTTTCCCCTTCATGGCTGTCAAGAACTAAGCATGACTGTGCTCTATCATGTTTCCCTGGCAGATATTTCTGCCATGCAGTACATCATCCATAGATGGAATCCTCTGGAACCATGAGCTGAATTGAATATTTGAGCTCTGGGTGTTGGGTGTCGCATCTCAGCAATGCTAAAGTTGATTGTCATGATTCAGATCTAAAATATTCCCCCAAAGTCCTTGGAGGTGTTTGGAGGTGAGGCCTAGGTGAAATAGGTAGTTGAGTAGGGGAGGGGCCTCGAAGAGCAGATCTCTATGCCCAGCTCCTTCACTCTCTGCTTCCTTCTGGAAAGGGCTGAGTGGCTTTTCTCCACCATGCCATTCCTCCATGTTATTTCTACCTTGATACCAACCATTTATGGATGTAATCTTTTGGAAAAAGGGGGTCAAAATAGATCTTTTTAAATTAAATTATGGCTTCCAGGTATTCTGTTCCATAAATGGGAAAGTGACTAATACAACAATAGATACACCAAAGAAAATCTGTACATAGAAAGGATACCTACTGTATCAGATTCATTGTAGCATTGTTTATAAATATCAAGATGCAGAATCAAATGAAATACCCATGGACAAATAAAAATGTATAACGCACTTTCTTCATCATTGCATGTATACAGTGGAATGTATTCAACCATTTATTTATTTATTTATTTATTTATTTATTTATTTATTTATTTATGTGCACTGGGGGTCAAACTCCAGACCTTACACTTGCCAGGCAGGCACTTACACCACTGTGTTCTCTCTTTAGCCCTCAACCATTTAAAAGAAAATTCTATCAGTTTCAAAAAGATGGTTAAACCTGGAAGACATTATGCTCAATGCAACAAAGGAGGTACACAGAAATATTTTATGGTCTCATTCATAGATAATATCTAAAATCCAAACATGCAGAGGCAGAGTAGAATGATAGTTATTACCTTCCGAAGGAAGTGTGGAGGCGTTGGACAAAGAGTAAAAATTGTTGACAATTCAGGATAAACAACTTCTGGAGACCTTAGGTATTGCATAATGGTGGTAGTTAACAATATTGCATTATGTGGGTGAAATTGGTTAAGAGAGATGAGTATAAATGGTCTCGGCACTGAAAACTATCTTCTTGATTCAATACAAGAACTGATGGGCTAATTAGTTCAGTGATGGCCATCATTAATATTTTCAAGATGGTAGGAAATATGAAAACAATAATTTTCTTGAATTTATCCAATGCAAGAATCAGGTGGTGGAAATGACCCCTGCCTGAGCAATGCTCCAGATAGTCAGTACCTTAACAAACGCACAGCCTGAATGACACTTGGGGTAAACTCTTCAATGGTCCAAAACAGTGCCATTCTCTCCCTTCAAAGTTTGACCCTCACATTTCAAGGAAAGAATCCCTTTCCTCTTCTTTGATGATTAAGTGAGGTATCTCAAAGCTCCCTTCAAGCACTTTTGGTGTGGTATTCACTATAAGAAAGGAAACGTAATTTTTTGTATCATTTTGTGTGTCATGACTGAAGTACTTTTATCTATTTTTCTGGTTAGTCTGCTGGACACATCAATGGTTTTATGAGCCAGGTAACTTTAGGAAAAAAATAAGTTGTACAGACATTTCTCTTATAAGTACCTGAACACCATAAACTAATCTAGAGAGGTTTTATGCATGAAATATAAGAGTTGCCTTAAAATGTCCTTCACATGTGAACATTGACTTTACCTTTTGTGATAGTAACTAATCACTTAGGGCCATGTTTAGGGTAGTTGTAGCCCAAACTATGATTTATATCTAACCCTGAGTCAGGGCTCAGTTAAGTAACATTCCACAAGTCAAAGAGAGAAAGTGACAGAACTGAAGGTTTCTATTCTCATCTTTTGGAACATAGTTAAAAGTAGCATCTAATGCCCCCTTCTCAGTTGCTTGCTCCTCTGTTACTTCCTGACACTCTATTTTAAAAATATTGGAAGTTTAGTGTTAATTCTAAAAGTGCTGCCCTGACTTCAGAAATTATCTTATACCCTCTTCTTAAATTATACCACTTAGGAAAAGAACATGCTCACAGACACAGTGGAGTTTGTGGGGGAACGAGTAGGGTGGGAGAGAAAAGCTTCCTTGCTTCCACCCTGGAAAGTTGGCTCTCTGTCTTTCTGGGAGCAGAGAGGAGAGAATGTTCTTACCTCTGTCTGTAGCCTCTGGCACTGTAGGGGTGAGAAAGAAGATTTGCAGAAGAGACACCTCCTCAGATGGCGCTGTGACTTTTCCTGCCTAGTGGAAATTTACATCCCTGTCAGCAAAGTTGAAACCTTGGAAGGAAGATTCGTGAAGGCATCCATCTGCCGGGGAAATTGATGTGCTGTGATCGCTCTGAAATTGCTTCTTCTCAGACTGGCCATGAGTTGGTCCTTAGTCTATAGAGCATTTTGGTTTGCTCTTAAATGGCTACCTCAAAGTGCATTTCATGTCCTTAAAATTCAAGGGCTAGCATGACACTCCCGTGAATTAATAGTCAACTTTCCCAGTTTTGAATCTTGGCCCTGCCATTGGCCATGCAGATTAACTTAGTCTTCTGCTTAGTGTTTCTTGACCAACGGTGATCATTTGCAAAATTAATATAAAAATATAAATTTCTGACAATGATTGTGAGAATTCAGTGATTTGCAGCAGAAGATGACGTGGCAAGCACTTTCCCTAAGAAAGAGCACTTATTAGACGCTATTTCCTCAGGCATTCTGAGGCCAATGGAGGGAAAGATTGTGTGTATTATGAAAAGGTGTCACTTCTTCTGTCATCCCAGGCTCCTGGAAAACAGGAAGCAGTTGAGAAATATGTTTTTCCTGGCCTTCCTTTGGACCACTAGTTCAATGATTTCACCAGACCCTTGGGGGTACATAAGGCCAACCTTAGTGATAAGGAAAATTCATTATGCGGCGTCAGCTTTTTTGTCTCTGTTTAACGGTACAAGCTGGTTGAAAAATTCTCCACATGGGCAGGATTAGTTCTCATGAGGCCAGATCACTTGGCAGAGCTTTCTGGGTTATTAGGCCATTGTATTTATCTTGAGAGAATTCCTGCAAGCATGTTAAATTGGAACGATGCCATTCTTCCCTACCAATACATCAGTTGTTAGAATCACATTCTATAAAGCTGCAGAAGGCTGCAGCTTTGTATTTCTGCCTGTCTATATAAAATACCAATACCTCTGAGTGTAGAAGTGTGTGTGTGTGTTTGAGTACGTGCATGTATTTACAAGGCAAGGCCTCCTTCTTTTCTTTCTCCACCTTCTTCTCCTCTTCTTACCCCTCCTCCTCCTTCTACAAAAACACATTTTTGGTTAAATTAAGGCTATTTTTAAACTCTGCTTTTTTTAATGAATTTATGTTAACTTTAAACACTTATGTGATACACAATTAAATAATTTATTTCCATAAATGACAAAATATTCACTGAATTCTCAGCAGTGTTGAGTTATTTGAATGTTGTAAATGAAGTTCTAGTGTTTTTCATTTGACAGATTCAAGCTCCCAGTGTATTCTACTTGGGGCGTGGCATGGTATGCTCTGGGCAACAAATGACAATAGGCAAAGAAAAAGACTTAGAGAAGAATGGGATTATTGCTTGCCAGATATTGCTATACAAAGACTTGAAGCATTTGTCAAGCAAGATAAGAGAAATACCTTCTGTGAAAAAATAATCTTAATTTTTTAGGGTAACCCTGTAATCTATAGGCATATTCTTCTCATATTAAGTGTGTCAGCTGATATTGGACAGGTAGGCTTCAGGGAAGCCAGAAGTCACTGCTGTGACAGGATGGGTCCCGATAGCCCTAGTGCCTCCAAAACACAGTTCATGCTGTTATCTGTGTTTGCTGTGGACCCGCTCCCAGCTTCCCTTCTGCCTCCGACTGCTGTATCAACTCCACATCTTCTTGCTCTTTTGCTTACTTTTGAAGCCACTCATTCATTTGGTGACTACTCAGATCTGTGGCTTCTCTGTGCACCTTTAAATAAAAGGGTGTTGGTAAGCTCAGTGGCATGTGTGTTTGTTAGGATGATTCTGAAGGTCTGCAGGTATGCACATGTGTGTCCATGCTTGCATATATGTAAAAAGACTTATGAAACCTTAACCCAGCATTGAGTGTCCTCCAGAATCCTTATTTCCTTCCTTTCCTCAACCATAGATCCCTGGTGTCATTCCATACTGGAGAGAATAATTCTCTTCTAGTAGAGTTTAAAACAAGGGTTTTCTTACCTGCTTCTTTCTTTTCTCTGTCTCCTTAACAAAGGACAGGATGAAAAGAACATTTGGGAACTAAGAGACATCTAATTTTTTTTTATTTCAGTAATTGGCTTCTGGCCAATGGGAATTGTATGTCATAGAAGTACCCGTTATGGTATCTTAGAGATGAAAACACAACCACTTATTACCTTTACCACAAAACAAAGGGTCACAGCCAGGAAGGGCTGAGCTGGACTTTGAGATGCTGGTGTTTCATCCCAGCTTTCCTGAGTGAGAGGCAAGTATCTCCAAAGTGTACTGGAATTCACAGGTTTGCTGGTACAGGTCAGGCACCCCCAAACTATTTTTAATTAAGTGAGAAGGTAAAAGAATATTAGATTTCTCCAACTTTTTTTATTGTTTATAACAACTTAAAGACATCTAAGCTTATTCAAAATTTAAAAAATAGAATAATGCTTTCTAAAAGCTGAAGTGCCTACTATCAATAATGTTCTTCTCAATATTTCATCTTTCCAATGATTGTATATGGTTGGAATATTGCTGAAAGTCAGGGTGGCCAAGCAATTTGCCTTAGATTATATATCTATTACATGGTTCAATATGAATAATAATCATAACCTTTCAGTTGTCTTCCATTAAGCTAGGAGTGAATAGGTATAGAACTGAATTTCCTCTTCTTTTCTTTCATACAGGCCTTAGTAACTGTTCGAGAAATTAAATCTTTTCATCTTTCATTATCAAGTTATGGCTCCAATTCCTTGAATACAAGAAACATCAAATTTTATTTAGTAGCAAATGGATTATTCTCTTCAATTTCAGGAAGAATGATTTATATTTGGTTTCTTTTTTCCTAAATTAATTTATTTTTCCTTTTGCTTTTTATTCATATGTAATTTCTCCCTAAATCAATATAGTAGCACTGATTAATTGTTGAAGCTTGTAAATTTTCCTGCCATGGGTATTGAAACTCAATGAGTGTGAGTTAAAAAAATTGTCAATAATCTTTTCTTTCTTTCTTTGAAGGATATCACTATAAAAGCTTTCAATAAAAAAAATACTGTGATGATAAAATATCTGTTCAACGGACAAAACTGTTTCTAGACTAGAAGCCTGTTTCTTGTGACTAGTCCTTTAAGTTCAGAACTTAATACATTCTGATGTATTTAGAGAAAGACTACTCTGTGTCAGATTATGTGCTTGTGTTATGATATAGAGAGAAAAGATGTGGGTTCTGCTTTCAAATATATTACATCTTAGCGACCTCAGAGGGAGGGTTACAAATTCTGTGTCCATTTGTAAGCCAAAGACTGCATTGCTGTGAGAGCAGCCACAGCACTGATGGAGATTAAATGAACATTTATGCAAAAGAAAAAAAAAAAAAAACAGTGTAATCTAGTGTTGTCTCTTTAACACTAAGAATAGCATTAAACTTGATTCATTGTCATCGTTTCTTGAACTGGTTTCTTGGAAGACATGCATATGCTATTTATCACTATCAGATCTTTGTTCTTTTCACTTTGTATTGCTGTAAATAATTTATACCATAATTTTTCAAAGTCAGAGATTAGCTTGCTGTTTCTCTTGCTAATTGAAATAGTAGAGGGGTTCTGAATTGGTAATGTCTTTTTAAAACATTTTTAATTAAAGTTCTTTTACCATGAAGTCTGAGCCAGGCCAATAAAGCTTTGCCTAGTGAATATCCATGACTCTTCCTACGGGAAAGACAGAATTTATGATGAACATGTCAAGCATTGAAAACAGATGCTTTATATTAATTCAGATTCATCTCTTCTTTTAAAATGGTGAGCCACATTTCCTGAAATTTGTACAATATCATACTTTCACTCAAAAGTGCTTTCCTTACCAAGAAAACATAACTAAACTTCAACCCAACTCACCCCAATTGACGATTTATAAAGTAGTACATTCCATATTAATGTGCTATTCCAATACTTAGATATAAACATTTGCCTTCAAAGTCTAACAAGATTTGGATTTACAGTCTTTAAAATGCAAAACAAGCAAGGAACAGTTGCAACAACTTCATCTGGTTTAATACCATAACAAGTGTAATTAGAGCCTAAACATCCATATTAATGAGGAGCCTGGGGTTGCAAAATAGATGTGGAGGGAGGAAGAAGCCAGAAAACATAATAAGAATTGATCTTTTTGGCTACAGATATTCAGATCCTGAGAGATTCGCATGTCTCTTGAAACAGTGCACATGCTTTAACTAATACCAAATTAGGTCTTTGTCCAAGTTCTACCACCAGCTGCCAGTAGAAAGTTGGATGGGGAACTTCTTCTTTTATATAACTGGATTGGGTGTTGTCTTAAATATCTTCTTCTATAAATGTTTCTCATTCTGATATGAATTTCTAGTCTAGGAGATTATTGACAGGTTCTATAATCTGCTAGCTGTTTTGAGAAAGTGAGCCATAGCTCCGGCAGAAATAATCAAAGCATATTTTCAAGTAGTTTATCTGGCTTCCCAAGCTTTTCTCTGGGGTTTTGATAGAAGGTACCATGACCCGAAAACTCTACCATTCTGATATCTGCAAGACCTGCATCACATGGACAATACAAAAATTTCTTACGAGTGTAATTACACTCTCAGGGGAACTGTAACGTACAACAATATCTTCAGTCCTTGCTAGCTGAATTGAGGGAAAATAGTCTAGCAATATAATTCTCTGGGCAACCCTGCACCAGAGGAGAGCACAGGGCTGTTTTCTCAAAGGAAATTTTTTAATTCAAATCTGCATTTCCTGGGCTAGGGAGACAGCTCAACGGTCTAAGTTCCTGCCTGACAAGCACAAGTACCTGGGTTCAAGCCCTGGAATTGCATGCCATGCAGGTCTTGGAACCCCATGAGCATGCTGTGCTGGTCACCAAAATCAGGCCAGGTGGAGGATGCCTAAAATCCCAGCACTGGGAGGCTGAGAAAGGAGGATCACTATGAGTCCAAGTTGCAAAGGAAGACCCTGTAACAAATATAGAGATGAATAATAAAATATTTAATTTTTTTTTATAAAACAAACTTTCATTCCATAGTTTATGGGCTTAATGGCTTGGGGTGGCCTTGCAGGTTGCTGGCATGTTCCTAAGTCATCTATTGTTTCCAGTCTCAGCCTTCCCTGAGAGTGGAACTGATGTGACATGCAGTGCCAGGGATCAAACCACAGTTCCCTGCATCTGCCTAAGTTCTCCTAAGCAGGTACTTTAGACCATTGAGCTATCTTACCAGGCCTAAGTCATCCTTTTTATTGTGACAGTGCAGAACACTTCACTTCTCTTTATTGGCACCAAGGCTGTACCTTCACACATGCTCCTTTTGTGACCAAGATACAACTTTTCAAGTCTTTCTTCTCTACCTTTTTCCTCTGATACTCGCTGTGCTTTTAGTTCAAAGCAACTAGTAAAACTCATGCTCATGCTTGACTGTTTTTGCCACCTTAAAATCTCCTCTATGAGATACACTGTTCCCTTGCCTTCAAGTTCAGGTTCACACAAAGCGTTAGAGGATGGATAGAAGTCAGTCAGATTCCTTGCAATGGTGTAATAAGGCTGATCTCTAGCCCAATTCCTGGGAGAGTTCTCATGTCCCCTGAAATACTACAGTGGACTCTATGTCCACATTTCCATCAGCATTGCGGTTTTCTGCGCATCCAGCAGAATTGCCCATTTAGCTCTACTGATAGCGTGCTAAGCTCTTTATGGGTTGCTCCTTTAAACATCAACAGAAGGCTGTTGTAAAGAACTCTAAAGGCTTCTCCAGAGATGGATGTTCCATTGCAGTTAGAGATGCTATATTTGGAGGGGGATATGTTGGGAGTCTCAGAAGCTAGGAAATTGATAAAACGTGTGTAGATGGGACTAGGCCTCAGTGCCTAAAGCAAACAAGCTACCTCAGTCCTGAGATAAACATTCTGTTCAGCTAAGGAAGCTATTAGTTACCAGGCAACCATGTTTCATGTGTTACTAACTTTGCAAAAGTATAAATAAAGGATCATTTTATTGTGACAATAAATAAAGAAAAGAATATATAGGTATACACAAGATAGGCTACATATACAGCCACTTTCTTAGTTCATTGAGAAGAAAGGCTTGTACTAATATTGTTTAGACAAGATATCTTGTCCTCTGAATAACTAGTACAAAGACAGCAATATGTAATGTATTAATTATTGTACTTGTCCTCCTAATCTGTTTGAAAAAACAGTTCCTTTGCTATTTTATCTTATTTTCTCATTAAAGTAAATAAAATAAAATGAAGGCTTCTCCATATCACCAGATATATAATAGTCAAGACTGCACCAGTGCTTGATATCAATTTTCCAATCAAACAAAAACTATCCTTTAGAACTTCAGAATGCTAAGCAACTGTGAAGAAACTTTGAGAAGAATGATCCTAGGGGAAGGGCAGTGAGGTAGAAAATATCAACAACCAAAGAAGCTGATAAATAACTTTGCCTCTTTAAAATTTTAAGTGTGTAAGATAATAATATGTAATTTGTAAGAATAACCAAGTGACAAATGCAAAAGAATATTCAGTGGAGTCACAAATGAAACTGGAGCCCATCTCCTTCAGGAACCAAGAAGTCTGGTCTTTTGGCAGTCATGGAGGAGAAAGAAATGTGGTGGTCACCCTGATTGGATATGGAAACAAGATTTAGAAACCTGGGTAAAGTTAGGCTTTGAAAGGTATATAGTGAATACTTGCAGAATGATTGATGCAAAAAAAAAAAAAAATGCTCCTGACATAAATGAGAGGATAGAAAAAACATTTATTTTGCCTGGATTCCTCTAATATATTGCAAACATAGCCTACTTTCTTTCAAGCAACATGAAGTCAAGCAAACAAGATCATTTTAATTTAGTGTCCCTGCACTGAACCATGCTGAAGGACAGTTTCAGGGTAAATCTTGAGGGGATTTGACTGACCTTGGCAGATATAAAAGTTACATTTCTTGTTGTATAGGTCTTGCTTTCTCTTGGCTTTGACCATCCAGCAAAAAAGTATAAAAATGAGGTATAAAAAATAAAGCTGTATTAATATGCTGAGCTGTAAAAGGCTCAAGTCAACAACTTCTGACATTGCTAGTCCTACGGATAACCTACTACTAATATGGAGTACTGGACTATACCAGATTATTTTGCTGAATTCATGCCCCTACAATATTTCAGAGGCAATGAAATACACATCTCTGACAAAATTAAACAAAAAAGGAGATACAAATGACAGACTATTTTGTATCTGTATATACAAAACAGTTATGATAGATATACAACTACTTCCTCTGAGTCCAATGAGAAAAAAGAATTATACTAATAGTGTTTGGACAGGATATCATGTGTGTATCTTGTACTATGAATAACTACTATGAAGTCAAAAATATGCAATGTATTAATTATTGTAACTGTCCTACTAACCTGTTTTGAAACTGTCTCATTGCTATTTCTTTCTCAATAAAATTATTAAAAAAATCTTTCTCAATCTAGACGGGCAATCTCATATTATTCAACCTAAGAACACTGATGATGAAATGGCGTATATTATTTATGGACAAGGAAGGGATATTTGTAAAACCCACCACATGTTAGGGCTTAAGAAAGATTTAAAAAGCACAAAAGAATTAACATTAAATAGAAAGCATTTATTTGTATTACTATAAAATAATTATGTTAGGTGAAATAAAAGATGAGTGAAATCTTCCATAGATTTGAAATTAAGGTATTTTTCTATATGATTCATGTTCAAGCAAGTTATAATAATGACCAGAATTTTTAAGCTAAATTATAATCAGAATTCTACACATGCAAACATATGAGATGCAATTGAACTACCAGAGGAAAATCTATATAGTTAAACATTTAAATTATAATAGAAATGTGATAAAATTAATGAGTTGGATGTACAATTCAAAAGTTACAGAAAAACAATTAACTCAATTAAAATAAGAGGAAGAAAATTGATAAGTGCAAGAACACAAAGCAGAAAGAAACAAAGCAAAGATACCAAAAAAAAACTCCAGGTAGTTAAATGCCAATATTGCATAAAGATGAAACAGAAAAATATTAGTGGGATTTATCTCCATCCTTGGGGTATCTATCTGTACACAGGATGATCTCTTGGCATAATTTTTCTCCATTTACAACAACTTTACTCTTGATAGGTGAAGTTATTTCATGGATTTAGGAAGAGTGAATTTCATTCTGATCATCCCTATTAATTATTTTCCTTAGAACATAGATTCATAGAATTGAAAGATGGAACAGAAAGTAAGAAATATACATAAATTAGAAAATAGAAGAGCTGGTCAAATAGGTCAGTGGATTAAAGTGCCTGTAAGCAGGCACAGGGTTCAGGGGTTCAATCCCCAGGCCTGCTGTGCTGGCCCTGCCCTCAGGGTGAGCTGAGAGGGCAATTGAGACTGAGTGTGGTGGTACACTCCTGCAATCCCAGCTCTTGGGAGGCTGTAAACAGGTGGATCACTATGAGTAAGATCTAGAAGCAAGACCCTGAACAACCTGTAGACACTTTCCTAAAATACAAAAAAAGAAGAAAGAAAGAAAGAAAGAAAGAAAGAAAGAAAGAAAGGAAGGAAGGAAGGAAGGAAGGAAGGAAGGAAGGAAGGAAGGAAGGAAGGAAGTGAATTTAAATTATTTGGTAAACAGAAGTAATATTGCAAAAATACCACCCATTTACCTTCTACCATTTACTAAAAATGTAGGTTTCCAAACAAACATATACGGAGCACGGATTCTCAATCACTTGAATTATGGCAAAACTCATTGAGGCTTCTCTCTACTTTGTTCTCTTAATAGTTTGCCATTGCTAATGCACTATGATTTGGCATCTCCAAATCAGATTTCCATGAATTTAATTTTGCCTTGGGTTGCTGCTTGAGAACCTGCAAATTTTCTACTTTGTGTGTATAAAGTTGGTGTCATCATATTCTAAGACGCTTGGTGAATGATTTGGATTCTAAAACGAGCCATCTCAGAGATTTGACATTTATCAATTTAACTTCCAAGAACCCAAAGGAGTCATAATCATTCTTGTGGCAAACACTCCAGGCTGATGCCAGTAGAGAAAACAAATTAAACTCTTATTGAGAGTTTATGGTACCCATGAGCAACATTTTAAGAACTTTACCTATATTACTCTAGGTAGAACTCACATCAGAACTTCACAAAATGGATATCATCACTTCTATTTTACTGAGTAGGCATCTAGGATCCAGTCTTTTTAAAATGTTCTCCATGGCCACACAGACAATCAAATCACACCTATCAAATTCAAAAGTAGAACCTCAGATTGAGACCCTGTGCTTTTGTCCACTGCATTTGAATACCTAGACAAACACAACTAGGCTTTGAAACTGATCAGAATAAGAAAGTGGAGTGGACTTAAATTTCTTCTGATTATTATTAACACAGGAGGGCAATATAATTTAAATTATGGCCCAATACCTATTTTGATCTTAAACTTTTGATTTATAAAGGAATCTAATGATTAGAATTACCCCCCCAGGGAATTTGATGATAACAGATTTATATTACTAGATTATTATTACAACATTGCTTTAGTTTCATATTAAAGTGTCCTCATGTAGTTATTGTTACAGTGCATTTATGACATCATTTCATCTTGTTGAGAATCTCTGAAAAAGTAAATGGACCTAATTTGAGAATAAAAATAGAATAAGGGGTGACTTTTGAGTACAGAGTGGACTTGGAAATCATACATCTTGGTCTCTTTGGATGTATTTCCAAGGTAAAGTCAAATAAGAAGCTGTTCATATAGAATACAGTCTTAAAGGATTAGTCTGATGATCTGGAAGTTATTCTTGTTCCCGGAGGGAGGTAGCACATCTCAACACACACACAGCTTTCATGAGAAAGCTAATGACTTATGAGAACAGAAAACTAGGAGTTTTGCAGGCTGTGCTTACTTCACGGTGAGAGGAAGCAATTACACAATTGTACAATTCTCTTGGTTTCTTGATGCCCACGTAGTCACTCTGTCCAGAGGTAGATGGAGAGCCCTAATTGATTGGGGGGAGAAAGTGGATATATACGGCTGACACCTTCCTAAGAAGCCAGTAGACTGCAGGGAATATATACTGCTTTGAGTCATTGCCAGTGCTGCCTCATGGGTTTGCTATAGACCTGAGTTGCTGAATGAGAGAGTCATCTTCATTCTAGGTTTCAGAAACAAAAAAGTTTCTTGTAGATTGTAAAAATATATAATATCAGAGTTAATATCTCAAAGTATGCTTTTTGTTTTTCATATGGTTATTCCATATGGTTATCGTTGAGGACTCAGGTAAAGTAAGGTACAGGTCATTCTATATTTGCTGAGCTGAATGCCCTGAATAGTAGACAAACTACTGAAATGGCTGAGGGAGCAGAAAAAGAGGTAGAGTTTAAGAGAAAGAAGAATATGCAGGGAGGAGAGAGAGAGAGAGAGAGAGAGAGAGAGAGAGAGAGACAGACAGGCAGGCAGGCAGGTAGGCAAGCAGACACAAAAGCATAGATAGAGACACAGATACATAAGAGGGAGAGGGAGAGGAAGGAAGGAAAGAAGGAAGGAAAGAGGTAGAAAGGAAGGAAGGAGAGGGTGGGAGGAGACAGAGAGAGAGAGAGAGAAAGAAAGAAAGAAGGAAGGAAGGAAGGAAGGAAGGAAGGAAGGAAGGAAGGAAGGAAGGAAGGAAGGAAGGAAGGAAGGAAGGAAATAAAGGCTTTATAAGGTAACTTAGACCTGGAATCAGGCAGATTTGTGCCAAAGAATTCCAGAATAGAAGCCCTGAATAGATCTAAAAATGATGCAGGATGAAGCTCGAGACAGTAGAGCCGGTTGCATATTTCTATAAAAAGTGCATCTGGTGAATAGCATCATTCTCGAACCACTGGATGACTAGAAGTAACACAAGGAGGGATTAAGTGAAAGACAGGAAACAGAAATAAAAATGGTATGCTGGAATGGAAAAACATCAGGAGCTAAGCACCGTGTGTTCTCTCTCATATGTGGAAGACAAAGATTTGAGCTCGTAGAGAGCAGATAAATGGCAGGGAGTGTTTGGAAGTGGTCTTGCAGAGCAGCAGGGCAGAGAGGATGGTTAGTGGGTGCAAAATGTGGCTGGTAGAACAAATGGCTCTCAATACTGTGTGGTGGGGCAGACTAATGACAGAAGACAGCAATTGCTTAGCTCAAAATAGCTATCAGAGATTTTGAATGTTCCTACCACAAGAAAATATTTTGACTGATGGATATTCTAGTAACCTTTATGTGAACATTATTTACCACACACATATAATTAGAATGACATATTGTACCCTATATTACGTACTGCATGAGTCAATTTTTTTAATTTTAAAAAGGGAGGAAATATCTAATAAAACATCCATCAAGTGGCTATAATCTCCATTCAAACAGGAGGCCCTTGTCTCTTTTCATTCCTATTTCTATTCTTCCTGGTGTGTGTGTGTGCGTGTGTGAGTGTGTGCGTAAGAAAAATAATGAAAATAGAAAAACTGGACAATTAAATTTTGGTAATCTACTAGAGAGCAGTATGATAAAAGTAAAAAAGATAAATACTAGGAAAGTTAAGGCAAAATTGTAATTCATTCTCTGTAGCCCTAAAGGAAGGTCCTAGATATTCCTGTCCACTGTCATATACCACTTTTTCAAGCACGGGATGCTGACAGCCTCAAAGGGGAGGAATGTGAACCACTCATAGCTTGCTGAAGGATTCTCCCATCTCTGGTATGAAATGTGAAGACTGGTCACTAAAGGAATCTGGATACCCATGAAGTTTACAGTAGAGGTGTAAGTCTAAGACCAAACAAATGGACTTGACTTGTGGAGGCCTTCAGGGACAAAGGATCTTCATTCTTCCTGTCATCCCTGCGGGATCATTTCCTATGGCTTTTTCATGTCTGTTGTCCAAAGAGATAATGACCCTTCCATTTAAAATAAGTTCTAGGACATGTCTTCTTTAGCATTTTTGGCACAGTCTACCAATTCATATGGCAATAGTCCACCACCATCCTACTTCTCAAGCACCTATGTTTCCCCCCTTAGTATGACTGTTGAGCACATGGGTAAAGGTCTGGGCAGAAGGCTTGTACTGTGACTCTCCAAAGTCAGATTCTGCTTTCCAGGAGCTGCTTTGTTTTGATGGATGTGAAATTCCCCACATCTTCCTTGACTGCTTTTGGTTATGTGACACAAACCAGTCCCTTCTGCAGTCATCTCTCCTGAACCTTCTCTTAGCCCCTATCATGAACTCTAATCATAGATAGCCTCACCAGATAAACCACTTTATTTTTTAAAGCAACATGGTATTTAGGAAGAAAAACTCAAGTGGGATAAAACTGGATGTGGCAACTATTTTGAACCTATTCTGTTTTACCTCCTGGAACTCTTGCCCTAGGATGAGAAGGAGGAAATGCCACATTCTCATTCCACTTCCCCTTCCTCTCTCTCCCCTCCCTTCCCTTCCCCCTTCCTTTCTCTTCCTGCTTTCTCTTCACCTTCTCTCCCCTTTTCCTTTTCTCTTTTCACTCTTCTTCCTGGAGGAAATCACATGATGCTTAGGAATAGTTCAACACCAGCTCAAAGATTCCATGTGCCCCTGGTGAGTCACAGACTCCCCTGCTAAGATTTTGTACTTTCTAAAAAGAAAACATGCAGATAACGTATCACCACATCCTTCCAAGTTCATCGGTGTGCACTGATGTCATAACTGACTGCTGCAATTCCAACAAAGGGATATTTTTAAAGTGCAGCATGCTGAAAGAAATTAAACATCAGAGCTTCCAGGGGAGAAGGCTTTTCTCTGAACCAAATGTGGCTATGGTTCTAAACTTCATTCTGGGGAGTTCATAGCTATCCAGCCACAAGCTACTATTCTTGACTAAAGAGAAAACTGGGTGAATCAAGGAGCATCCATATGATATTTAATTTGTCTACACCTTCTGATATGTTTCTCCATGTCCACCCTCGACTGTTGTGTACCTAGTATGTTTGAAATGGAAAATCTTGCTACCTCAAGAGTCAAAGCTAAGTATATAATAATTTTAAAATGCGGAAACTATAGCTGTATTCCAGTAGCATTGCATTCCAGTTGTCTGTATGGATTAATCAACAGAGATTGACGCCTGAACTGACATTGAAAATTGACCTGTTTGTGTATGGCATCTAAAAATGCCTGCTGTTTCTGTAAATTAATTCCTGCATTTCTTCATTCTCTCTCTTTGAAACAGCCAAGCATTTTCTGAAAAAAAAAAAAAAAAAGAATCAGTCTAAATTGTTTTACCATCTGACTAGCACAATCATATGAATTCTTTTCAAGGTAATTAACTAATCCATCACCTATTTCATGGCTCTGTGCTGCTTGAAAAAGTGGTATATGACAGTGGACAGGAATATCTAGGACCTTCCTTTAGGGCTACAGAGAATGAATTCATAAAGAAAAAAAATGAACAACAAGGAGCCTTCCTATAGGAGTAGAAATGATGAAGAAATAAAGACAATTAAACATTAAAATTTACGATAAGGAAAATGATACAGTGGTGGCCAAAGTAGCAGGCAGGTATCCATCCAGGTGCTGTGGCTTACGTGGCATAGGAGCTGCTGAAGGGAGCATGTCGTGGCTTACGTGATAAGGGTATTTATGGATGTGTTGAGCTGAGGCTGGCATGAGACAGATGCCAATCACACAAGCATGAGAAGCAACCCAAACATATGGAGAAGGTGCTGCTCGCATTTGAGGGCAGATAATAATTTGTAGCGGCTGTTCTATGATGGCAGATTTAGCAGCACTTGTAGCCTCAAACTCATCTGTGCAGGCAGCAACTCACAGTCCAGTTCTTATGGCCAGAGGGTCTTGAGATCGTTCCACAGGCCCCGTGGGAGAGAGGAATGACTCCCACTTGAGAACACTGTGGTACAGGCATCATAAACAGCAGCAAGCTAAAGAGGCACATGACAAGCTAATGTGTCCAGAGGGAATGGTTTGGAGAGAGAGAGAAAAGTGACAAGGGTTGGATGTAGGTATGTGCCAGTCACATTGCCACCTAGCTCACAATGGTAAAGACCCAAGATTTCATTCAGGCACCACTGAGAAATGTTAAATGATTAAGTCAAATTCTAAAATAATTTTCCTTTTAAAAACATCATGGGATGCAGCCAGTGTCTCACCTTAAAAAAATTACTTAAATTATTTGATTGACCACTTGGGCTCAAAGCCAAGAATTACTATACTTTGTTTTGTATGTAACAATTTTTATTTCAGTCTTACAGATTTGGGCTTGCTAGGTGAGAACTCTGGAGATGATTGCGTGAATGGGACTCTGATTAACTGGGGTAGCCAAGGAGTTATGAAGTCTTGGCCACACAAGAACTTCCATAGTCCTTGTTAGAAGTCATTGTACACTTCGATAATTACTCTAAATTAAACTCAGAAAAAAAAAAAAACCTGAACACAGTCATGTGTCAAATACTAAGTTACTATAGAGTGTTGAAAAAGCTGACTCTCAGGTGGTGATGAGCTATTCGGACACTGGTGCCCTTTGCTTTCTACTTCCAGTTGAGTCAACAGGAGCCAGATGTGGAATTTTAAAGTGCTGTGCTACAGACACTTTCTCAAGGGGCATCTGAGTACAGTGAGAGAGTTCTCACATCCACAAAGAAGGTCGAGACAGGCTGAGTGGTGGGAGATTGAACTGTGTTCATTTGGGTGTTTCTGTGCATGCTGCGAGGCCCACCTTATTAAGAGTGGGGAGAAGCTATTGCCTTCCATCCCTAAACCGAGTAAATAGAAAAACTACATTCTGAGATTAAGCTGTGTAGTAGAAAACAAAATATCTGACTAGGCCTGGGATATCTTAAGGAGAGAGGGAGAGATGGTGAATGTTGACCTGAAGTATTGGGGGTAGGGTGGAATGTTACCGCTAAATGTACTTTCATCAAAGGCTAAAATCAGCATCTAAAGGAATCCATATGTTTTTCTGATCAATTTTTTTCCAAGATGCAGAATTTAGACAGCAAACAGACTTGGGATATTCCTGGGTTTTTCTTTTTGTTGTTGTTGTTGTTGCTGTTGTTGTTGCTGTTTGTTTGTTTTTGTACTGGGGATTGAACTTGGGGCCTAACTTGGGCTTACCAGACTTATGCTGCTGAACTATCTCCCTGGCCCTCTGAAATTTGAACCACTTATAAAACTAGGAATGGTGATGGGAATTTTGAAGGGAATATTTCTATGATAAATGTACCCAGAAGAATGCTAGGGGCAAGTTAGGAGCAGCTGCCTGATGTGGACGGTGTACACAGCCCATGTGAGACGGCAGAGGGCCGAGGGACTGAGGGACATACCCAGAAAAGAAAGCTTCACACCTCAGAGATACTCTGCAGCACTAGCCAGTGAGTTGAAGTTTTCCCCCCCTCAAGCTTGACCCAGATGAGCCCAAGACACTGATGGGCACAGGAGCAGGTAGGGTCCAACAGTATCTCTGGCCAAGAGCTCAGTTTCCACACTCTGACAAAACAGAGGACCAGGCTTCTTCATGAGTGAATAGAGCTTGTGCTGTGAGGGAGGCTAAGGGGCTGAAGTACTTAGGTGCATTTTCACTTTGTTACATACCTGCTTCTCATGCTTATTTAATATTTCAGTTAAAATGTAGCCCAACCATTGCATGTTGTTCTAAATCATGCCCTCAAAATTGAAGTAAAACATCACTTTTGTTAACATGGGGCACAGCATTCTTTCCTCCAGGGTTTCCACATCTGGAGGATGATTAGGATTAAGTTTTTTTGTATGTTTAAAAATTAATTCATGTATTTATTCATTGAACATGTATTTTGATCACTGAGTGTTTTCCACACACTAACTTTAGTAGTTTTGCTTTGAAGTATTGGTTAAACTCTGCCTAGAGGCAAAGACTAAGTACTGTGAATATCTTGACTCCAGGGACCCTGTGGAATGCTCTGGAAGCATTCAGATGAGTGCTGGCAACACCTCTCTCTCTCTCTCTCTCTCTCTCTCTCTCTCTCTCTCTCTCTCTCTCTCTCTCTCTCTCTCTCTCTCGGGGACACAATAGAGTCAAGCCAAGTGAATATTTCCCTGGAGACCTGTCCATTTTTCATCCCCTGATGTAGTCTATGATATTCTTCAAAAACTGAGATACATCTACTTCTGATTTAACCCACAACAGAATAAAACGGCTATCTTAGTAAGTCTCAGTGCTAAGCCAAATACCTGACACCCACAACTTAAGGGAGAAGACATTTATTTTGACTCCTTGTTTGTTGAGGATTCAATTCATAGCATCCTCATATCAAGGCAGGGAAGTATGGCAGAAGGGTCTGGCAGAAGATTGCTGCTCAGGTCAGGGCTCCAGAGAGCACAGAGGCAGACAAGAGCTGGGGAGGCAAAACCTCTCCCAGTGCACACCCCACTGACTGCCTCTTTCCCACAGGCCCCCACCTCATGTCAAGCCAGCCATAACCTCATCATCCAGTCATCTTCTCGAAGCCCCACCTTAGAGCTCATGAGGATTTTGTTGGGACACCTAGCTATAAACCATGATAGTAAATATATGTTTTTACTGAACTTTTTCTTAATTATGTGAAGACTATGTTTCTGTTGTTCTTTTCTACTGCTCTCCCTTAGCCTGCTTCCATTCCTGGAAGGTTAAGGTGATTGCTTGTGTGTGTGTTTTTTTTTTACCTTCTTCCTTACTCTATTAGATTTTCAGTGTCAGAACTTATTCATAGCTGTGAGTGCAAATTATTGTTATTTTTTCTAATTCCCAGGTGATCTTATTAGTCATGTTTGACAACAAATAGGTAGAAAATCCAAAGTGGGAGGGACAGTGAGGTACCATAAGACCAGTCCTAGATCTCTGCCTTCATATGCCAAAACCTTCTCCAGATATTGCCGAATATGGCCTATGAAATAAAATCAGCTCTGGTTGAGATATACTCCTCTCACTTCTGTACTGACTCTTGCCCATTTCCCCATTAAAAAGAAGACCTTGAGAAAGGTTCCCTAAACAAAGAGGCATTAGCCAGAAAACATTCTAGAAGAAATGCATAGCCAATTGCAAATGTCACAAATTAATTGGATTGAGCTCCCCAAAGAAATACGTTCAAGTCATAATCTCAGCTCTACTCTATCTGTAGCTACAATGAGATCATATTGAAACAGGAAGGCTCTAAATCCAGTGATTGGCATGCATGAAAGCAAAGGTAGATAGAGACATGGTGACGTAGAGACACAGAAAAGTAAATGTCAGGCAAGGACACAGGCAGAAATTCTAGAGCTATGAGCCGTGCAGTGTCAGGAGTATTGGACACCTATGTGATGTATTAACCTGAGTCAGAACTTAGGAGAGAACGTAGGGACACAATTCCACCTGAGGTCCTTCAGAAAGAGCATATCCTGCCCTCACCTTGACTGGGGGATTTTTTAGACTCCAAAACTGAGAATATAGATTCTGGTTGCTGTCAGACACCTAGTTTGTGGTAATGAATTCAGAGAGACGTAGGTGAAAATAGAAATGGTAAATGAGACAACCAAAATGAGAACCATATGGGTGGGCTATATTAAAATTAATTAAAATTTCATTTTGTTCACACAGTCCAATGTCAGTTACAAGATAAGCTTGATTCTATTTGGCCACAATTACGTGTCTTGGGCCAGCAAGATAGCTCAGTGGACTAAGCACCTTCTTAGGCAAACACAGAGACCAGGGTTTGATCCCCAGTACTCCATGCCAGGCCAGCCCTGCCTCTCTGGTGCTCTAGGCTGAGTGACGGAGTCTAGGCATGGTGGTGGATGCCTATAATCCATGCACTTAGGAAAATAGGAGGATCACTATGAGTCCAAGCTACATAGTGAGATGCTGTACCAAATACATTTTAAAAAATTACGTGTTTTATGAATGGTGGGGCAGAAACCATGTCAAGCCTCCGCTTGATGAACAATGTAAGTACTCAGCTTTCAACAACTGCAGCAATTAGACGCAGCCATGTTGCCTAACTGTACATGTGGACATTTGTTTAATGGTTTATAAATTTTTATACTACCAATAAACAAAAAGGTATTATTACATTTCCATTTCATTTCTATTGGTTCTAATATTGTATATAATTGATTTGTTACACATTGGGAAAATTTTTAATTATTTTTTCTTGAGGCCTACCTAGCCAACTTTATGGTAGAGAAAACTCATAGATCTGAATTTGTGTAAGAAGTCCATACTATTTTCATAATCTCACTATTAAATGAACTTTGAAATGGGGGTTTACGATTTACTAAGTTATTGATACTATTTCTATTTGTGTCCTTGTAAGCAACGCTTGTATTCATCAGCCTCACATTATTATAACAGAATTCCTGAGCTAATTGATTTGTAGGAAGTAAAGATTTACTCCAGCTAGCAGTTCTGGATTTCCTGGATTTCCACTTGGGCCTCCAGGGAGGGTACTACCTCAGAGCAGTAACATATGGCAAAGCACGCTGCTTATATCATGAGCCAAGAAGCAAAAGAGATGGGAAGGACCTGGATATTGCCATTGTTTTCAAGAACCCAACAACTGGAAAGCCTCTTTCTATGCTCTGCCTCCAAGTTTCCTCCACTGTTCAGGAGCAGCGCTCTGGGACACAAGGTATGCGGAAGAAAGAAAAACGTCACGGGGCTCATGTTCAGGCACACACTGAAGACGTCCCTCAGTTAATGAGACGTTGTGGTAGAGGTAAAAATAGTAAGCGAGCCTTTGTAGATTGTAGGTGAGTGTGGGGTAAGGGCAAAGTAAAAACATAATTTTCTAGCTAAAACTAAGCAGAAATATAGTAAATGCAAGGTCGCGTGAAATCTAGAAATCCACACTGTTGAGAGGAGGAGTGGAGAACTGTTTCATAGAGATGAAAAGAAAACTAAGGTGTCACCTGGGGAGGCTGTACCTCCCGGATTGCTCAGCCAAGGAAGAGCTGGAGGCAGGGTGTCACGTACTAGGAAATGAGCTGCTCACTGTTGTAGCCACCCCAGTGTTCCTGCTGACATAGCAAGCACCCAGTCCCACAAGGCTGATATTAAAGCCTTGCTTTCTCGCCTGAGCCCATTTCTCACAGCCGTGTATTTTTGAGGGGCAGTCATTCCTTCCATAGCAGCGCCCCAAATAAAGGCTAGCTGACAAGACTTTTAATCCTTAAGTAAAGGGCCGGCCAAATAGCTCAGCAGATTGAAGTGCCTGCAAGCAGGTGCAGGGGATGGGGGTTTGATGCCTGGGCCTGACGTGCCAGCCCCACCCCCCAAGACGAGCTAAGATGGCAACTGAGACAGAATGATGTTGGAAGTCACAAGGTTCTGCCTCAGCTTCTCCAACTGGAGTCCAGCTACACCATCAGAAAGCACTTGAGGGGGCTTGGATATAGTTCAGTGTTTGTGAATTGTTGAAAAGCAGGAAGAACCTGAGAAGGAAGGTAATGCAAATCAATATAAGAAGCTGATAGAGCTGCTCAGGCTGAGAAGAAAGAAGGAGGTGGTCCTCTGCAAGCCCATAAAGTGGCATCATGACAGTTAGAACTATTCTGGCAGCTCCTGAGAAAGAGTTTAGGAGCCTGCAGTCCCCCTGATGTTGCTGCCAGACTCGCTGGTAATATAACAGGAACTGCTAGAGCCAGAGCAGAAATATGAAATTCCTCTTTTATTTGCCAATCAACTGTTTATGTTTCCCATGGCAGAATTTAATCAAGTACCATTATTAGAAGAGTCTGGGAAACTAGTTTGGAAGCTTCTGCCCTCTGGTTGATCAGGAAAAAAATATATAAAAAGACCTAGGGTTGTGGGACAAATGCTACACCCAAGAACAGATTGTACTAGGAGAGGTGGAGAACATGATTTGACTTCATTTACACCTCTCGGCTACTACAAAGCTTGTGTAGCTTGCAGTTCCTGGATACAGGTCACTGGGCCAGGCTTTTGCTGCTCTTTGATTTTTCATAAATATTCCATGGCTTATTTCCAGTAGATAGCCTGATGTCACCAGGGTACAGTCTCAATGTTGGGATTGATGAAACCGTGCCCTGTGACTCCAATGTCCAATACATTCAGGGCCAGTGACATGAATAGAGGTGGTTGTCATGGAACCAGGTGATCAGGGCACACAGCTGCTGCAATGAGTCTGAAAAGGTGTGACCTTCTCTCTTGAGCCTCCCCAGAACTTCAGAGGACACTTGTTCTGCATAAGGAGGATAAGTGACTTCATCAAGGTCAAGAACCCTTGAACTATACACTGAACCAATTTATAAAAATTCAAATTCATAATCCAAATGGGTTACATGGTTATTGCCTTGACTTGATATTTCTTTTTAACATAATACATTCCAAATAGGGCATCATGGAAGGATAATTCTCTCTCTGTTTGTTTCTCTGTCTGTCTGCCTGCCTGTCTGTCTGTCTGTCTGTCTCTCCCCCTGCTGCCTTAACATGAGCTGGATTTCCTCTGTGATGTCCCTCTACAATGCCATCTTGCCTTGGACCTAGGAACTATAGGCTGAAACCTCTACCACGGTGAACCAACTAAACCATTCCCCATATTAATCTGTGGATGTCACATATTGTGCCTTAACGACAAGAAAGTAACTAAAGCAGTCATGAAACGATTGAGACACACCTAAGAACTGAGTTGCAGTCTGTTATTTGCCTTTGTAGTTCTGTGTGTTTCTGAGTAAGAGAATAAAAACTCTAGGTCTCTAATAAAAGCATCAGTGAACGATATATGCGCATTCTTCAGGTACAAATACTCCGACTTGTTCTGTATATACAATATTTTTCATAAGAAAAATACTTTGAGTAGTGTCTGTATCTTTCACTTATAGCTTGATGACCATGTATAGATAAGTTACAATGACCTCTCCCCTCAGTCTATTAATCTAAAAGTAAAAAGGGAGTGCATGTTTAGATTTTGAGACTTTTCCCACAGTAAATAGTCTGAGTTGAGAGAGTAAAAGAAAGAGAAAGCCATGTCCTATCAGATGGAAAATCAGGAATTCATGCATTCAGATACTTGGCCTCTTCATCAGTGTTAATTCAACTTATATCCTGAATGTCAATTTTAGGTGTATCTAAAAATAGGCATTAGTACAAAATTATTAGATTTGAAATGTAAAAATAAGTGTATATGTTTAATAGTTACAACTGTTTTCTAAGAGTGAGCGGAAAACTAAATACATCATGTTCTGTTTTCACTTGGGGGGGGGTGTCCAAGTACTAACTAAATCAGGTTGTACTTCCATTTCTTATGCTTCATTTACATGAAGTGCAAAGTGTTCAGCCACAATTGTCAACCATGAGGAAAACAGCCAAAATTGTGGTGTCTGTGTCATTCGGTTCTGGATAGTTGGATTCAAAATGGACTCTATAGCACTTTTTTGAAAACCCTAAGGATGACAGGTAAGTGGGGATCCTTCCATCTACAGCTCTAAGGTTGACTAGCTCAGTTGGGAGGAAAATGTCAAATAAATTTCCAGTCCACACCTTGAAAGTACTGGCACTCAACATGACCTATCATGCTCTGTAGTATCATCTGGATGTTTGTTTTAAGTATGTCTAATAAGCTATCATCAATGCCTTTCTTAGAGGGTGAAGAAAATGTTCAAGAGATAGTTTTAAAAGGTTTCCAGTAATGATACATAATGGAAGACTTAGATGCTGCAATGTGCTCTGTATGACATGAATCTGTGCTTCTTGAGCTAACACATAAAGTCATAGATGTGTTGTAACTTTTAATAGTAGAAGAATTCATCCAAGGAATATGATACCTATTTTATTAATTATATTTGGGTGGATTTCTTTAGCTTCAAAACATACTGGAGTCTATTGGAGAAATTAAGTTTTTTTAGATGCTGCTGGTTTCTTAAGTTAGTATTCTGTAAAAACATACAGACCCAGAGGATGTAATTTAAAGGTATTTACTGCTAAGTGCTTCTTGCATTGCCGAACCGTGATCCAGAAATCTAGCTTTTACCGCTTAGCACTGACTATAAATAAAACTCCAGGTGAGTTGATGATCAGAATCAATATTTCTATCCATTATAATACATGTGTACTGCTGATTTTCCATTGCTATTGTTATGAACATTCTCAACTAAATTATGGCAGGACAAAAGATGTGAAAACTAAAGGAAACATTTGCTGTAGATACCGCACATAGTCTAAGATCAACACCATATCCTGTATCTCGAGGGTACCCACTACTACAAACCCAAATATTTGGTTGCATTTAAAGTTGTATGTCAGGGCCAGCCAAATAGCTCAGCAGATTAAAGCACCTGCTTAGGCTGATGCAGGGGCCAGGAGTTTGATCTGGGGCCCTGCAGTGCTTACCCTGCCCTGAAGGGGCATGGTGGCATGTACCTGTAATCCCAGCACTTAGGAGGCTGCAAACAAGAGGATTACTATGAGTCTGATCTACACAGTTAGACTCTGTAGACCTTGTAGGTCCTTCCCTAAAATACTAAATAAATAAAGTTGTATGTCATTTCCACTATGTGATAACCAACAATTTAATGAGGGATTATTTACAAATTTTTTCATTAACTTGTTGTTTTCCCTTTGAATGGAACATTAATCTTTAATGTTCTACTTAACTTCACAAATGTCTTGTCATTATAATTTATACTTCATTTTAACTGTCACTACTAGAATTTTGAATTATATATCTACAATTTTAGATTTATGTCTATCTTTAAGATTGATTTTTACTACAATGTATCATTTTACTAGTTTTACATCATTGTACTTTTTTATTTTTAAAATATTTCTGAGCTGAATAGCTATATGACAGTGTTTAACAAGCTTCTCAGTCTAACATCATCTAAATTTTAGATACTTTGTTATCATATGCCTATTTGTAATTTTGATTTTTAGTGCTTATGGAAGTAGTGATGCTTCTATGTCCATTAAAGGCTGCATTATAAAAATGTGTTTATTGTTCATAAAAATACTTGACACAATTTGAGGTCTTTTTTAGATGTATGATCTAAAGACAATGATCGTGCATTGTCTTGCTGATTTTATATCTATTAAACAATCTATGAATTGGACATGTGAAGTGTCATGAGGAAAATGAAAAAAGATAGAGTGATATATAAGCAAAATTAGCACACAGATGAGATGAACATATTTTAGGACCCTAACAGGAACGGTGAGGGGCATGGAGATTTGCCCTTTCCTACAGAGCAATACTGATGTAACGCAAGCAGATTTGGTATCATGAAAACAAGATCTTGAGAGAAAGACAGGTTTGGCCTCACTCATGCCTACTTCTGGCCCTCTCTTCCTCACCGTGTGATGATGCGTTCTTCCTTGTGACTGCACATGTTCAAAGCCTTCACCAGACCCAGGTATTTGGATAATAGACTTTCCAGCTCCAGTACTGTGCAAGTAATTCTTTCTCATACTATGTAGTAATCTGTTATAGCAATGCACAGTAGACAAAGAGTGCAACTCAGCACAATTTTGAGGTATGCTACAACAGAATGAGAAAAAAAAGGAGGTGGGAAAAAATATCTCTGTCTTTGAATTCTTGAAAGGACAAAATCCTATGAAAATTCTTAAGAATTTGTTTTTCATGATACAGATTCAGATTGATAATCGGATCGTGGGGTCTAGGTTGTCAGTATGCATTAAGGGAGTCTATTTATTTTCCAAAGCTTGGGAAATGAATAGACCAAAGATTTTAGGTTGGTGCAGCCTTTGAACACAATTT
Source organism: Ctenomys sociabilis (assembly GCA_004027165.1). Classification (NCBI taxonomy): domain Eukaryota; kingdom Metazoa; phylum Chordata; class Mammalia; order Rodentia; family Ctenomyidae; genus Ctenomys; species Ctenomys sociabilis. Next base: position 53,184 of record PVKA01005031.1, read on the forward strand.
TTTTCAGACACATTAGGATCACTGAAGACCATGTACATCTCCATCATTTTTTTTCTTTCCTTTTTTTTTTTGTTGCAATACCGGGGATTGAACTCAGGACCTTGAGCTCACTAGGCAAGCGCTTATTCTAATGAGCTGACCCCTACATCATTTTCATTTTCTTGTCCTTCTTCATATCACTTCTCTTCATATCATTTCTTTATGAAAATGTCTTTTATTAGTAAAAAAAAAAAGTCCTACACAATTTTTATCAACATAGAATACATATCAGGAAATAAATCATGTAGATGCAGATCAAACATCAGTATGGGTTTATCATCCTTCAGTTTTTAATCTGTGGCATACTTTTTATATTTTGCATATAATAAACATAATTGTACTATATAATAAATAGATACCTCTATGTGATTTATATATATATATATATATATATATATATATATATATATATATATATATATATATATATATAGAACATTTTTGTAAGCGTGAGAAAGTATGGGTGCTGAGCATTCTTTTGAGTGAAATGGCTCATTGCCTGTCTTTTTCCATCACACCTAGGTGTTGCCCTTACTGATTCGGTTAGGATGGTTCACTCCATTCTAGGCCATGAGAGAGGAGAAGGTGTACATTGTCTACTTTTGATCCCAAGGTTACGTTCTTCACTTCTCTCAGTGTTCTGTTGACCAGCTCTTATATGTCATACCCATAAAAGTCCCCTGTAGCTTGTACTCAGAGCTTGTACTCAAGTCCATAGTAAAAGCTAGTCCTTTCTGAAACTTTACAAAGACTGACAGAACTTGGAAAGTGTGACATCTGTGCCATAAGGAAAAATAGAGAGGATTAGAAATTAAGTGTTGAAAGAAAACAAAACAAGCCCCAACTTTAATTTTTGTAAAATCAGTATAAAGCAGTAAAACAACATTGGGCAATATT
>PVKA01005031.1:54219-91719 GCA_004027165.1 Ctenomys sociabilis
TATATATATATATATATATATATATATATATATATATATATATATATATATATATATATATATATATATATATATATATATATATATGTATGTATATATATATATATATACATATATATATATATTTAGGACAGGGTCTACAGGGTCTCACTCTGTATATCTGACTCCTAGTGATTTTCCTGTTTTCGGTCTCCCAAGTGCTGGGATTACAGGAGTGTACCACCACACCCAATTTTAATCACTGTCTCAGTTCGCCCCATGGGCAGGGCCCGCACAGCATTCCAGGAATGGAACCCCAGCTGTTGTGCTCTACCTAAACAGGCACTTTAGTCTGCTGAGCTATTAGGCCAACCTGCAAGCTGTGTCTTGGGGTGGGAGGAGGAAAATGTGATTAACAGTTTGTTATTGGGAGGCTCTAGAACTTTTCATACATACATATACACAAGTGTGTGGATACATGATTATTCCTATTTATATTAAATAAATACACAAATATACTGATGATTTTTTTTTCTATTTGTTTGGTGATATAACAATAAAACATATTTGTATATACAAACCTGGATACTTGTGTCAGTAGTTCTCTGGCATATAACCTTAAAGTAAAACTTCTGCTTAAAATTATATGTGTACACTTGGTATTTATAGATATGCTAAATGCCATCTGTAAAAGCTGTATTGATAAGAACTCTTTTCCTCCATATGGATTGAGAATTCATAACAGTGGTGCTGTTATTTTACAACCAGAGAACTGAAAACAAGTATTTTATTATTTTAATTTACATTTCCCCATCAGTTATGAGGCTCAGAGTATTTTTTGAAAGAAAATGTTGAAAGCAGGTATATACAAAAATATTAAAAATGGAGAAACAATGGGAAAAGAAAGTTTTTTAATTTCACAAGCAAATAATTTGCAAAATTGGTTGCAAAAAAATTTTAAAACAGTAGTGAAGTGGATAGTATTTTAGGTAAATGTTGATTAAAAATTTGGTGCCCTTGACATTAAAACTTTAAACAGGTCAAGCCACAAGGGAAAACAAAATTGATCAAAATAAGAAACAAAATAAAAAACACAAAAATTTAAGGCCATATGATTTCATAAGAAGCCAATAACAAAACTTCAAAATTGAGAGTTTCAGTGTTTCTTCAATTATTCTATAGTATTGAAATTTAACAAGAAGTTCTTCATTTTTTGTGAAGCATGCTGTAGATTGATATCATATATGAATATCAAAAACTTCTAAATAATTGAAACAATAGTGAACATATTCAAATATTATTGTAGAAAATTACACCCTATGACCAAGTGAGATTTATTAAAGGATTGTAAGATTTCTTCATAGTTAAGAAATTCAAGATTGTGTTAAGAAATACAAGTAAAAGCTGTAAGCTTATTCAACACATGCTGGAAGACTGACAAAATTTAGCCACCAATTTTATCATGCGTAATCCAGAAATAGGACAATGAATATTTCCTCAATATGAGTCTGTGTGTATACAAAGTCCTCCAAAAATCTGTACAACAGGAAAAGAAAAACTTTAATAATATTTTAATACTAATGTTACTAAGGCAGTATGAGATTAATTCAAGTTATGTTTGGTTCTACAATTACAAGAGATGCTCACAGTTGGTGTCCACTATCTACTGTATTGTCCAGTACCTTGTAGAAGTAGTATAGAAGAGAACCCTAGTAGCAGCCTAAAAATCCTAAGGGAGGAATAAAACTATGTTTTAAGATATTGCTGGCTACCTGTAAGAATCTTAAGATATCATTTTCTCTCATAACTTTGTGTTATTATTGAAAGGTTGTACATTGGATTGTTCAATATTATAAACATATAATCGGTAACTACCTGTATTAAAAAGAAGTGTATTGCATCATCAATGATAAAAGAGTGTAAACATAAAGTAACATAATAAGATATCAGAATCAATTGTTACTGTTCATAAATCAATAGCTCTAATATCAAGGACAAAAATTGCAAAACTAGGCCTGAGTAGAACTTCCACTTATAATATAGTAACACCACTAGGAAGAACAAAATGTATTTAGAAATACATATAACACAAAGTGTATAGCTTTATCACTTTAGAACCATAGCCAACTAGTCCTTTTGTAGCATATCCCCAGTGTGATTGGGATGGAATTTTCCTGAAGATTAAATTTGGCATACATTTGGCAAAGATGCCATGAAAAATGAGACTCTCAGTAAACCATCTGATAGGCTTACGGCATCATTTATGTCCATTATTGTTAAAGTCATCACTCAGTGAAGTACGTGTCCACAATTTCTCTACTCTAATGGGGGCATTTTTCTTTGAATGAATAAATTTGTAGAGAAATAGGTCATAACATGCTGTAGGCCAATGTAATATACTATCACTGATCTTAATTTCTCCCATTACTCTTAGCAGTCGCTGCTGGTTCGCCTGATACAATTTCTGTTAAGGTGCTTGGCAAATAGTGATTGTTCTTACCCTTCTTTCTACATTTATTAGTTGGCATGCTGGAAGGTTGCCTCCCTATCACTTATATCATTATGACTTCATGTGATTTTATTCTGTGAGTTATAACAGAAAATTGTAATTGTAGGGTTTCCCCCCAGATTTGGCTATTCAGGGCTTCTTTGAATTTTTTTTTTTGATGCCACCATAATTTTTAGTATTTCCTTACTTTTGGGCATTAAAAGATATTCTAGGGTTACTGTGTAAAATGCAAAAAAAAAAAAAAAAAAAAAAAAAAAAAAAAAAAAAAAAAAAAAAAAAAAAAAAAAAAAAAAAAAAAAAAAAAAAAAAAAAAAAGAAAAAAACTGGGTTTCTTTCATTGATAATGACATTTAGAAATCCTGATTTGGAGTTGTGCCCATTGGTACTATAGGATTATTGTTTCTAACTGTTCTTATGGAGTGACACAGTAAACATAGATGTATGCATAGGTGTATACTAGATCAACTATCTGTTTGTCTGTGTATCATGAGCTATTACTAATAACACAAATGACCAATTATTATCTATATGTCTGTCTATCATAACTTATTACTAATAACAAATTATCAATGACTATCATGAGTTGTACTAATAACACAAATTATCAATGAGTCAATTCTGATCTTCTGACATTTTTATTTGTAAATTTTTCTTGGCTCTCACCATTCACAATATATTTACCTTACCCAAATCCTGAAATGCACAAAAGCAGTTTCAGAATTACTAAATCATCACTTATAGGAAAACAAACCTATTAAGTGTCATACAGTATTTTTGTGCCTGTGTTACTGTAGCTTTGAAGAAGTGTGTTATCTGGTAATCTTTTTAGTACTTTCTCTTTTTTCTTTTTATGTATTTAGTACAGGGTCTACAGGGTCTGACTGCATAGATCAGACTGGTAGTGATTCTCCTGTTGTCAGCCTCCCAAGCTCTGGTATTTCAGGTGTGCGCCACCATGCCCAGTCTCAATCCCTATCTCAGCGTGCCTTGGGGATGGGGCCTGTGAGGCTTGCTGGGGATCAAACCCTGGCTGCTATGCTCTGCCTAAGCAAGCAATTTAGTCTGCTGAGCTATCTGGCTGGTCCCTTTTAGTACCTTTTCATTGTTGTGTGTGTTTCAAATTATCTCAACTTATAAAGAAATCATGCATTGTTTTTTTTTAATCAGATAAACTTTTAAAAAGCTACTTTGGAATTTTGTGTTTCACTTCCAAATACTTCAAATTCCATTTCGGTATAATTTTTTTTTGAACAGTTTCTTGCTTTGCAGCTCAGGCTGGCTTTGAACTCATGTTGTAGTCCAGGCTGGTCTTGAACTCAAAACAATCTTCATGCCTCAGCTTCCCGAGTGCGCCAAAAGTTTAATATGTTACCTGATATTTGGTCCCATGTGTTTGTGCAGTTTGACTTTTATATCTATGTACTTAATTTACCTTTGATTTATTTTAATTTATGACTAAAGGTACAAAGTTTAGAATATGACATATTCTTAATATATCGACAACTATCCTTACTATTTTTTTTTATAAGTTCACCATTTCTTGGCTAAATTTGAGAACTTATCAAAAAGGAAACCACCACTTGAACTAGAAAATCAGCATAACCATGTGAACTCGTGTCTGGCCTTTTATTCTCTTCTTACCTCAAAGATCTATTAATTGGTCAGACTCACACTATTCAGGGTACTGAAGTTTGCATGACCTGAGATCTGTGTCTGGAGAGGCAAGTTTGGTTCTGTGGAAACAGACTAATGCAGAATGGGTGCTCTTCTGATCTAGACTGATGGAGAAGACCCTGAGTCCGAGTGGCTGGAGGGAGAATTGGTCTTGAGAACACATGACAGAATCGCAATTGGTCCCCCAGGGAGTTCTGATGCAAGGAAAACCCTTTAAGGGTATGCCTTGATTTGGGTTAAGGTGGCTGGGTTTTATATTACAGCATCAAAGGCTGGATTCAGGTTTCTGGGGCAGGATGTTTGAGATGTGGCTTTCTTGTTTTGAAAGAAGCTCAAAACAAGAGCACTGAAGCCTGAGGGGCACCGTATGCTGAGCTCTAAGCAGCAGGAGAAATGAGGCCTTCATTTCTAGCAAGAGGTCTGAATGGGAAAACATTTACTATACACTAGATTATGTTTTGACAACAACAATATGTATGTTTTATAATATATATATATATATATTCATATTTTCTCTCCAAATAAATTTGAAAATTGACCTATCAGTTTCCTTTCTAATCTGTGTTTGAAGGCTGATTGAAATTTCTTTAAATTAGATGTGATCCACCCAAAACTGTGAAAAGGTAGACATGCATTTTCATCATTGTAGATCAAATAGTTCCTCTAGGCTACGGTCAAGCCCTCAGTGATCTGGTAAAACACCCATCATGGCCTTTCCTCTGGTGATGCAGGTCATGGCAAGTAGTCCTTCTCAGTCTGCCCAGCTGCATGATGTGCTCCTGTGTCTTCATGTACAAAATTTGTGAAGGAAAGAGATAGCTTCTAAGCCCAGGCTCAAGCACAGATGCTCAGGGGCAGGCAGTCCATGCCTCAGTGTCCCCAGGAGAGAGGGGCTGAGGCCTCATGCTCTGAGCTGCACAAGAGCCTTTCCCTGAGTACCCACTGGCCAGAGTGGAAGGGAGAACAAGATTTTCAGGGGAAGAGGAGTCTTCTTGGTCCTGGTGAGAGTGGATATTGCCGCCAGCTGTTTCTAAGAGAAGTCTCATAAACCCGCTGCCCAGCACCAGGAGGACTTGCCCTTGAGCTCTTGCAGTTGCTCAGGCCTTGGGAAGCTAAGCAGGGCACAGCACTTCTGAGAAAAGCAGAAGGGCTGTGTGTCCAGGCAGTCTGCAATAACGTTTTACAATGCAGACAATTCTTATCATTGTGCCAAATTTTTCTTCTGAAAGATTAATATTTTCTATCTTTAATCACATCTTCTATTCCATTCTTTCTTTCTGGGATAACTATGCAGTTTCATGAATCTGTGTTTTACATTTCCAAAGTGCATTCTCATCTTCTGACCTTTGGTTAGCATTTCCAGTTTTAATGTTGAGCTGTGCCTTGTTGTCCACTCAAGAACACGGTCAATGTAGTTGTACCTTGTTTCACTTTACTGTTTAGTTTTCATTTGAATTTTCTTCTCAAGAGCTCAGACTACTTAATTGTATTTATAGTCTGGTTCTTGCTTTAGAGATTCGATGTTGTTTTGAACTTCTGAGACTGTTAAGAGTATTCTGTAAGATTTCTTTTATACCCATTAGTCTGGGTTTCCCTGGGAGTTTATTCATTGTGTTACATTTACTTCTTGCTTCACTTTCCTTTAATTGTTTGACATTTTGTTCCTTCATATAACTAATAGCCTGCATTTATGAGTGTTAGGTTAAAGTGTTTTCAAACCTCAAAGAAAACAAGTTTGCTCGTTTGTTTGTTTCCCACAGTAAATGCCAAACCTGCTGACCAAAGATGCCACTGAGAGGAAGCATGGAGGAGGTGGTAAAAATGAGAAAGACTGTGAATAGCTTAGTTGTTCTTAGGAGACAAAACAGTTTGACACAAGTTCCACACCTCTGCTCTGCCACGGACATCTTTCTCTTGACCCAAGTCCCTTTGCAAGGACTCTCACAGGGAAGAATTTCTATTGTATTTGAAAAGTTGTCAGCGAGTTCAAATTTGTAGTAAAATTCCTGAGTAAGACACTGATCCAACTTCCCCACGCCCGGAAATTGATCACTTTGTTTAACGCCTGATGTGTTTGGTCCTACTCTTAGTTGGGCTGACTTCAGCATTGGATACTTTGGAAATCCTGTTGAATAAAGTCACTGGCATGAGTTGTAGTGGCTAAATTCAGTCAGATTTTACAAGAAGCCTTTTCAATTGGTGAAAATATCTCTAGGTTCTAATCTAGGTTCTGATTTTATATTGCCAGATTTAATCATTCCATTTTGAGCTCTTTGGTGTGGCAAGGAGTTCACTGTCCTCCCACTGGAGTAGAATTTGAGGCAGGAGGAGAGGTAGTATTAAGCAGCAGTGACATATTTACAATGTACAGCATGGAGTGAAAGATGAGAGAGAGAGAGGGAAAGAGAGAGGGAGGGAGACAGAGGGAGACAGAGACAGACAGAGACGAGACAGAGACAGAGAGATGCTGTATAGGAATAGTAGAGTAGCTGGTGCCAGAAATTAGGAGGTAGTAGATTGGAAAATCCAGGATGCAATGTGAAAACCATGAGACACAGTAGTAGAGGTTCATCTAGTACAAGGGAAGTAGGCAATCTAATTAGTGGACTGGTTACAGAGGGCTGGAGAAATAAAGTAAGCTGATTAATATTAATTTCAAATGAATAACTTTATTTAGTTAATTAAAATTAATTTTAAATGGAGAAATGTCTTTTTCCAAGCCATTTATAATACAGGAAAAAAAAAAAGAGCATTGCCCACATTGTGTGGCTTTCTAATAGGGAAATTGAATAAAGTCACTGTCCTGAATTGCAATGACTAAATTTGATCAGATTGTGCAGCTAAATTTGGTCTTTTTCAACCAGCGAGAAATATCTCTCTGTTCTCGTCTAGGTTTTGATCTTTCTATTGTCAGATTTAATCATTCCATTTTTGGGTTCTCTGATCATTTTTTTTTTCCTTTCCTTTTCTCTTGTTTTGCCTGAACTTCGTCCTCCTGCATTTTTCTAAGAACCTATTCCATGCTTAGTGGAGCAGCCCTGGCCAGAGGCACGTGGGTGTCACTCTGGCTCCTAGCTCCCTTGTCACTTGTGTCCCTGTGGTGCTGCTGCAGTTCATGTGCTGCAGCTGCCACGTGCACTTTCCACTGAGTTCATTACCACAGGGAAGATAGCAGAACACCGCCTGACCTTTCTTTGCCTTCTGTCACCTACCTGAATTCTCTCTGCCCTCTACAGATATGAAAACCTTAATGTTATGAAAACTTTAACAGTGTTTCAGTGCTTGATCAAATCTAAACACTTCCCATGGGTCCTTGAGGATTTCTCTTATTTTCTTACTGCTGCCCAGTCTCGTTTCTCCGTGTCATGAACCCAAACTTGTCCAGCTCATAAACCATTCTTCTTCCCCAAGGAATGCCACTGGGAGGAAGGCTTTCTTTCTTTCCATCCTCAGTTGTTTCCAGATCTGTCTGTTCTGAACTTTGGTCATGAGTTTCTTAACTCCAAAACTCTACATCATGCCCATGACCCAAAGCAGGGCTTGTGGTCCCCTCAGCCACCTTCCCCTAACATTGTGCCCTTTATGAATGGCTAGCTCCTCTAAATGCTGACAATCTTTATGATGTCTACCACTGTTTGGTTTTGTTAAAAATGTGAAAATATGGTATTAGCTTATTTTTTCACTTTATGAAGTTTCTTGCTTCAATGTACATTCTATTACATAGTGGAGAAAACTGCTGAACAAAAGTAAAGCTTTTTTAAAAATTGATTTTTTTCCCAAGGAAAAATAAGTAAATAAATAAAATATTTGCCTCAGAAATCACTGAAAGTACAACTTAAAGGGAGCTAAAGCTTTTGTAGTGACCAGAAAGAGTCAATTTTTCTTTAAATCTCTCTGTTAAAGACAAACTAGCAAGAGAGAAAATAACTAAAGTATCTCCTTATGGGGTTATATTTTCAAGCTTTCCCTATCTGAAAGTAATTTTTCCTAGCCAGATGCTGCTTTTGGATCGCATCGCTGGAGTGTTCAGTAGGATGTTATCAGCGTTTTGTTGTAGTTACAGGGCTAGTACAACGTTATTTCTTTAATAGTACACACTTCACATATGAATTTGACAGTGAGAGTTAGAATCAGTTAATTCAAAGGACAGATACTGCTATCTTTATTTAAGAATCATTTGTACTATTTTAAAAAAATAGTACAGTGTGTTTCAAAGAAAACTGTGCAACATTCAGGCTGTTTGGAGGCCAATTAATCTGTCAGCCATTAAGTAAATGAAATCTTACAATGCTCCCTGGCTTCTCCGAAGCACCAGCACATTACAGCAGTCTGGCAAGGCTCTCAGCCATTACAAGTAATAGAGTTAGAGAGCCCACACTCCTGGTTCTCCGGGCAGGAGAGAGGGGGTGAAACAGAGACACGAAATAGCCTCTGCCTCTTTGTAACTGAGAGTGTCGGGCACATGACACTGACTCCACGTTTCCTCTAAAATTCACCCAAGGAGCCACTCAGCTTTCCCAGAAAATGAAGCACTGTGTCTTTTCAATCACGTAAAAGGCATTCTTCAGTGTCCTGAGCAGGAGGGCAAGAAGAAGCTCATGCAGGAACGTGGGCTTAAGACCCCGTGAGGACTCTGGGAAGCCTGGTTAATGTCTCCTCATCTGTGTTCCTTCTATCCAACACAGAGGCCACACAATTTCAGCTAGGGTCCCTTTCTTTCAAACAGTAAAAAGTTATATACTTGGTAAAATATAAGGAACACAACCTTTGAATCCCACATCCCTGGAAATTAATTTAAGGGAGATAATAATACAGACTTAGGTGAGTACATTATTTGCCCACCATCTTAAAACAAACAAACAGACAGACAAGCAAAAAACTTCTGCTTTATTTTTAGTACTAATGAATAAAAGGAAGAGACAGAAGAGTTCAGGCGTCCAGGGCATGGTAGAAAATCAACTAAGGACACTCAAAATGAAAGGACCACAAATAAAGCAGCTTATTTTTATAGTGTTTATTTAGGGTAACCAGGGTTTTGTGTGTGACAGGAGATGGTACTTATTATTAGTGGTGGGAAGGCAGGTTGTCAAATTAAAGACCACTCCACATGTGTGAACTTGGAAGCCCCAGGCTAATCTGAAACCTCTTGTTGGCATGTGCGATGACTTCTCCTTGGCAAGAAATGTGCATTTCTTTCTTCACAAGAGTAAAACAGTTCCCTGAAGCAGAATTTAAGTTAGTGTTTTGTTCAAGGTTTTACACTATACACGAGTTAATGTATGATCTATCTGTAGTTTTATAGGATCTATGTAGATGTATATTGTAAGAAATTGAGAAGCACAGACAGGTAATAAAACCAGTAACAGTAAAATGCATATTTAATATTAATAACATATCTTTCTACAATTTTCCCAATCTCCTCCAATTCTCTCATACCTCACCCTCCTCCCTTTCTCTCTCTCTCTCTCTCTCTCTCTCTCTCTCTCTCACACACACACACACACACACACACCTTGACTTAGATATATGACCCACACATTTATTTTTCAAACCAAACATCATGTCATATGTAGAGTCTGCCCCCTAAAATGTGTATGTCGGGAAAATAAAAAGTGATATAAATATTCTAATTCTAAATTTTCTTCAGGGGCCAGGAAAATGGCTCAGTAGAATAAGTGCTTCCCTGGCAAGCACAAGGGCCTGAGGTCAATCCCTGGTTCCACACACACACACACACACACACAAAATAAATAAATAAATAAAATAAATAAATAAATAAATTTTCTTGAGACATTGTGAGCTTAGCACAACTTACACTTGGCCTCTTCAGTTACAAGAGGTGCTCAAAATGGTGTCCATCACTTCCACTCTTTCATTTATTAGTTTGACAAACTGAGGAAGTGTGCATCCATTTTGCGTGTGTGAAAACATTGACTTGATTCAACCTTAGAGCACAGTTCTAATTTTTCCATATATAATAGATACTATATAGATAATGGGGCAGCGAAATGAAATATGGAGTGATTAATTACTTTCTCTGTACTTCTCAACTGTAAAATAATTAACAATGCTTAATTTACAGAGAATTCTACTTCTCCATCTTCATTAAGATGAGTCATGGAGGTGGAACTGAACCAGTTTCAAAGCCAAAGCAAACGCCTCTGCTCCAAGGCGTAGGAAAGCAATCAGCATTTCTACCCCGGTGGGCTAATGGGGAACTGCTGCGAATGCATCAGCCCACGGCTGGCTTTCGGTTTGGTTTATGCAGGTTTTGCATGCCGAAGATACAGACGCTACAAAGAGTGGTGAATTTCTATTGGATATCATTTATTCTTCGTTGCAAGACAGAAAGGCTTTGAGAGAAGTTTGTCAACAGTGTGGGCGTGTGTGAAGGGGAGAAAGTTCAGGCTGTGCAGCTGGCTGGAGTCAGACTGCCCTGGGCCAGGTTGGCTCTGGGGTGGCCAGCCAAGGCTCAGTCAAGGCCGAGAGAGTCTAGCAGACAAGCTGAGTGATGGGCTGCATGGTCTCACTTTGTCCTAATATGGCTACTGGTTGATTTTGAATTTTTACAAATTTTGATCACAGGGGAAGACTATATGTGATTTAAATATTTTTTTTTTCTGTTGAGTTTTCCAGTTTTTGTAAAATTGCTTCAAGAACTAAGTGATATTTGTATTTATTTAGTGACAGTGAATCCATGCCTCATGCTTGCTAAGCGTGTGCTCCATACCCCTGCCCATTTACATTTTCTAAAAGCAAGAAAACAAACTAAAGTACTGTTCGGTGGAGAGTCGACCTTTTTGATGTTGCTGTTTTGTTTTTGCTTGAGTGTAGATAATGAAAGAGAAAAACTTTGAGGATAATTAAAGAAAGCGAGATAGGCCAACCAACATCCAGGGGCATGAGGTTTACGTTATGGTTGTATGAAGAGTACATGAAATATTTTTCATATATATATATATATATATATATATATATATATATATATATATATATCTTCATTTTATTTTGAAGAGTAAAACAAAAGCAAGAACAAAGATCAGAAATGAAGACAGTAACGTACAAGAATACATATGTTAAAGATTTTCCAAACAAGAACAGCTGGATAACAATGGTTGATATGTTATCTATTTTGATTGTCAACTCTTTTGCTCTGATTAACAGAGGTAGCTGAGGCATTTGCTGTCCAGCACCTCCATGTTGTAGCTGAACAAGGCTAATCGAGTTCCAGCTGGGGCACAAACAGCTATTTCGGAGCCTGATTGAGAGAGGGCTTTCATGAGATATGGAACCATCAGAGGACAAGGAAGTTGGAGCTGGCAGGGAATTATTTATGCTGATGGGTTCAGGGACTTGTGTCAGCAAAAGGGACTTCTGCAGCAGGAACACAGGTCCAGCATGAGTTGGCTGGTTCTGCTTAGGGTCAGAGGCTGAAGGTCACCAGATGTCAAAAGCTCAGAACACAAAGATAGACAAGGACTTGCAATGATCAAAGACAAAAGTTACTTTGACAAACTCTTTCATTCTGCTAATCCAAAAGAGTAGTCTGTTTATGTCCTTTAACAAAGATGTCCCAAACCCTCTTGGATACAGAGAAATATAAGAAAGAATCTAAATATAAGAAGAATGCATGACACTGCCCTTGAGGAAGATGTTTATTGTGAGCTGCATTTTTTTGGTAAAAAGTATAGATTCTAGTGCTATGATGCTTGAAGCTCCTCAGCAGAAAATTAATATAAAATCCCTCCTAAATATTTACTCTTTCTTTCTTTCTGTCTGTCTTTCCTTCCTTCCTTCCTTCCTTCCTTCCTTCCTTCCTTCCTTCCTTCCTTCCTTCCTTCCTTCCTTCCTTCCTTCCTCCCTCCTTTCCTTCCTTCCTTTCCTTCTGTCCCCTCCTTCTCTCCCTCCCTCCCTTTCTCCCTCCCTCCCTACCTCTCTCCCTCTCTCTCTCTCTTTTTCTGGTTTTCACTTTAGAAACAGTGTTTCACTATGCAGCCCAAACTGGCTTTGAACTCACTTTGTAACCCAAGCTGGTTTGGTACTCGCAGCAATCCTCATGCCTCGGACTCACAAGTGCTGGGATTACAGGTGTGTACCACCACATCCAGCTCCCCTGGATACCTCTTGAAAGATTAGGCTTCATCTTCCTGTATGTATTCCAGAAGGCTAATAGGCTACACATTCTAACAGAGAAGAATGTATCATGATAGTAATGATTATACAACTGCTTCTGTGGAGATGTAAGAAAAGTATTTTCAACTGTCAGCACATATAATAGTTACTATAAACAACCCTGGTATCCTTCACAGATTGACAACATTGCTCTTTAGATGGATAGTAAGGATAACAACCTCTGTCTATATATAATTATAAGTAGGATATATAGATGTCTATTGTAAGAATATTAAAATATGAAGATAATCTTTGAATATCCTTGTTTGTTTACTTTCTTCTAATTTTCACAATCTTCTTTTCCAAATATTCTTTATCCCTTGAGACAGATATCTATGCATCCTATCTATGTATTTTATAGCTAAAGAAGATGTGGCCAGCTTCAGTCAAGAGCTTGTTTGCAGAAGATGACTATTTGAATTCCAATTTTAACCTTTTCCTGTGCTGGCTGCTTAAGTGCAAGCCAATTACTCTCTGTTTCTTAGTCTCCTCCATGACTAAAAGACTTAGTAAGAGATAGGGCCTAATGGGGAGTTTGTATGATTAAAATGAAGGTAGTTTGCATTGAGCTTTGCTATACTGACCTATAAATTCTCTGTCATCATGTTCAGATTTAATTGGTATGACTGACTCACCTACCGAACAGTATGTACTGTGTTTTCTTACAGAACTGTATGAGCAGTGCCTCTGGCATCACTTGGATCCCTGGATAATCTATCTTTAGTAAGAACCTGTTTTTGCAGCAAGTACAGGGATATCACATTTCTTGTCTAGCTTTTCTGGTCATGGTTCTTGGACAGAGCATTTAGGTGCTAGTGTTCAGGAATGCAGTTTCCATTCATACCAAAGATTTCCCTTTTCTGCAGCCAGAGCTCTTACTGGGCCAGCTGGGATTTGAAAAGGGGCTGGGTTGGTGAGTGGGGTAGAGAGTAGTTTATGCTACATGGAGAAATATCCACTGCTGCTGTTTATGCTTTGATCCCACCTGGCAGACTCCACTTCATGAGCAATTTCTTGTTTGGGTCCCTAGTCTTTGTCTCCATGTTCTTCAGTAATCTCACTATACGCCTGAACTCCAGTATTAGACAAGATCAACTCTCTTTGCATGACTTTCTAGAGCCCATGCAAATCAAGGTACGTGGGTAGCAGCTATATTTTAGGTTTACAAAAGTCTGAGGATTATCTCTCAGTATCCTGCTTTTTCTCCTGACTCTTCTCAGTCTCACAATCTTCTTTGCCAAATATTCTTCTTCCTGTAACATATCGGAAAACACAGCATTCCTGAGGATGTCGGGGCTGGGTTTTTCCTCCCTGCTGGTGATTGTATCCTGTCTTGTGAATTTAAATGCCCTCAGAACACTGAAGAGTTCCAAACTCGGGTGTTGGATCAAAGCTTCTTTTCTAATTACTATATTCATACAAATCACTTCTTTCTTGGAGTCACACTTTGACTGTGTGACACACAACTCAAACAACAGATCTGTGAGTCAACCGTGGGTCCTCTCAATTCTCATCTCAGAAAATATCCTCATAATCACATTAGGCAGAAACTTGGGATCATTCCCAATGCATCGTTTTCACTCACACTTCCCCACAGTCTGCCATGGCTGTCTGACTCCCACCATCCCTGCCAATCTCCAACTCACATCTACCCTTCTGCATCTCCAAGACCCACCCAACCATTTCTCCTGCCCTCTAGCCTTCCTCACACCCATCCTGCCTTCCTCTTTTATTCTACTTTTCCTCTAAATGAGTCTCCACTTAGCAGAAAGAAGCATTACTAAATTCCATTTCTTTTTTTTTTTTCTTTAATGCTTATTTGTCTACCATTTGGACAAAACTGAATGTCATTTCCAAGGCCCAAAAATGTACTACAGGGCCAGGGAGATATCTCAGTAGAATAAGTGCTTGTCTGACAAGTTCAGGGTCCTGAGTTCAATTCCTGGTACCAGAAAAAAAAGAATCTCACCAAAAAGTACTACAGAACTATGTTTTATCTTTCTGCTCCAACTTAATGGCACTTTCTTCCTAGCCCATTATCCTTTACAGATGCAGAAATTCTTGTTATATATATATATATATATATATATATATATATATATATATATATATATATATATAGCCATCCTCTCTTTCCATCTCTGTGAACTTGGCCACATGCAGTTCCTCGGGTCTTCACAATCCTTTTACTACCATTTGCTGAGGTGAATCTCAATACATTTTGAAAAAGAACTTCAGCTTAAATATAACTTCTTCAGAAGGATACCCTTTGACCATTAGTCTATGATGTTGGCCCCTGCCTTATCTACTTATTCATGGCAATGTTTTCTTCCTATTTGTGGCACTTGTTTAAATTTATAAGTTATTTCTTAACTAGTTTAATATGTTTTTCTACTCAATCTATACTAAAAGCTATACGGAGGGAGAACCATGTCTCTTGTGCTTGCCACAGAAAATGCAAATTAAGCATATGTTAAATGAAGTATACATCGTGAGCCCATAGTATTAAGCTGAGCTGTAAATGGATATGGTCGACAATTTCTTTGAATAACTCCCTATGGTTGCAGAATGCTGGACTGTGTTGGATTGTGGTGTCGAGTTCAAGCACCTAAGGTAGTTGAATGTCAATGGAGTGCCCACTTTTGACAGGTGTAGACAAAGGAAGGGTTGTAGAAAGAAAAAATCGTCCTGTGTGTGTATAGACAGTACAGTTGGGATAGATAACGCTGTGCTTCTACATAATTCTATGATAGGCAAGATCTGCACTATTGGTGGTGGGACAGGATATTATGTCGGCTTTTAGTGCTATGGTCACCCACTAGGTAAATAATTATTGAATCTTTGATATAATTCAACTATATAAAAACCTGTAAATATAATATCATGTATGCACCTTGTACAGTGCCAAAACGTTATGAGAACAGTTTGCAATGTATTATTTCATCGACTCTGTATGGTTATGGTGTTTTGAAACTGTCTGATTGACATTTGTATTTCAATAAAATAAAAATTAATGGAAAAAAAATAAATTAGATTGACTATTGTTACATAAGTTGGTTAAGGTGCTGGTTTATTCAGGTTTACAGCAGAGCTATGAAGACAGCTGTTTGTAATCACGTGGCTCAGCTTGTAATTGATACGAGGTTAGCAGTAATGGTAAGAGTGGTAGTCTGTCACTTAGCAATTCTATACATCAAGCACCTAATGAATGAATCATTTTAAAGAAGACAATAAAAACCTACGTACTAATACTTTGCAAAGAAAACACATTTAATGTTTTTCTTTCTTTTTTTAAAATGTTTTTGGTTGTTGCAAGATCTCACTATGCAGCTTGGACTCATCGTGATTCTCCTGCGTTCAGCCTCCCTGGCTCTGGGGTTATAGGCATGCGCCACTATGCCCAGATTCTAAACAGCTCAGCCCACTCTGGAGTGGGGCTGGCATGGCACGCAGTGCTGGGGATCAAACTGCAATCTCTGAGCTTGCCTAAGGCTGCCTAAGCAAGTGCTTTAGGTCCCAGAGCGATCTCTCCAGCCCCTGCTTTTCTGTTTAAGTTACAGATTTTTATTTATGCTAAAATAATCCATTTTAAAAAAGAAAAGAGGACTCTTGTGCCTTCAAGAAATTTGTAGTTTTGATAAGGACATGGAATATGGCTAATAAGTAAAGAATTGCTCATTAGATGCCCAAGTTCAAAGTGATATTTATTGAAATCAGTATGAATCAGAAGGACAGAGTAACAAAGTGTTTCCCTCGGGTTGTATGAACAGAGAGAATGACAGAAATGAGCTAAAGAGAGGAACAATGTGGGCCCAGAGTGTTCTAGGATTAATGTTAAGGACAAAACATTTTCATTCAACAAAGCCTTAGTCTTATGTTTTTGTTTTACTGTGCTTATGTAGTGGTATTCCTTGTAATGCCTTTCCATTTAGCCCTTAGTAATGATTTCTGTTTCAGGGGGAAAAAATCAGTGTTCAAATGTACTTTTCACTAGGAAAATTCAGGGTCAGTTCTTGAATGTCTATGATATGTTTGCATTAGTTTAATTTCCTTAATAGCAGATATGATATTATTTAAATTTCTTTTTTTTTTTTCAAAAATCAATCAGTTTTCCATTTTCCGCTTAGCACCTTCCATCTGCTTTATTAACTCAGGAACAAGGTCACTACCTTCTGCCTATAAATTAACACCTCACCTTTTGTGATTTTTTCATATGGTATCCTCATTGTACAAAATACTTCATATTCTCTTTTTCAAACTAACTCATATCCCGTCTAAAAAGTTGAAGTTAAATTATTCTACATTTGCACAAATTAACTTTGTAGAATAAACGATTTCATACAAACATCCATTAAAATGTGTGTGGCAAGGCAATTGAAATATTTTTTATTATTTTATTTTGTTACATTTTCTTATTCCAGAGTCTATGTTACTGAGATGTACTCTATTATAACACTGAGCATAAAATATATTTTAAAATAAGATACATGCTACCTATCTTTAAGAAATCAGACAAGGGATTTTGATTATAAGTTATTGTTTATTCAGTTGATCTGTTAGTACAATATGACCACAAATTCTTAAAAACCTTTCTACTCATAATGAAATCTATATTGTTTGCTGTTTAAATTTAGACTGCATCTATAAGTTTCTTTTACCAGTAACATATGGCAAAATAAGGTGTATGAGTTCTGCTACATCAGCCTCAAGGTTGACAGATTCCATCATTACCTGGAGAACAATTGTAGATTCCAAAAAAACCCATTACTGATGAAAGATCACACACAAAGAACAGCTCACGAGTACAGCATCATATTTCCTGTGCTAGTCAGGTTTTCCATTGCTGGGAACTGACATTTGACACCTGCGCTCAATGGCAAATAGTTTCATTTCAGCTCACATTTTCAGAAGATTCAGTCTCCAGTCAGCTGGCTCAAAGGAAGAAGCAGTGTGGCAGAAGGCGGTGGAGCAAAGTGGCTTAGGTTATGGTGAGCAGGAAGCAAGGCAGGGAACAGTATCAGAGAGGAAGTAGCCAAGGACATGATGTGGACACTAGGGCCATGTCTTTCCCAGATGTACCCAGAAGTGTGCTGGGCCAAGCCCCAAAGGCTGATAGAAGCCCATCAAGTAGACCCTCCACCTTTAACCATACCAACTCTGTCCCAGACATAGGCATGAATCTACCCTGGACTCTCCAGCTGTCTTGGTTAGTTTTTTCTCATTTCTGGGACAAAATACCCAACATCCAAAGTTAAGGAAGGAAAGATTTGTTCAATTCACAGTCAGTGGGGATTTCAGAGCATAGTCAGCTGGCTCCAAGGCAGAGTAGCACATGGCAGAAGGTAACCAATCATGGTGGTAAAAAACAGCAAAGAGCAAAGGGAAGTAAAGTGGCTGTGGCAGGTAGCAAGCCTCTCTCCCTTTCCTATATTGCATTCAGGCTGTCTGTCCCAGGGCAGGTGTAGCGCTCATGTTCATCAACCCAACAGTGGACCATGAATTAATCACAAACTCTGGATGCCTGCCCCAATAAGGGGCTTTGGGAAGACAACTAGACGCAAAGCATGACACCAGCCCTAGGCAAAGAAATTACTTGCCTGAAGCAATGTGAGTGATCTTGCAAAGGCAAGCAATAGAATTGCTTGGCCCTACATGGAACCATGATGAATGACTCATGGCTGTTACAACCTACCTGGTTTGTGAGTAGTTCATTAAATAAATTTTATATTTGGTGTTTCTATTCAAGTCTTCCTCAATTAGTAGAAGGAAGAACCAAAATCATAAATGTTATAAGAATTGAAAGTACAATTGAAAGGATTTACATTGTTTTATTTTCCTCCACAAGAAAAGCTAATAATGAAATGTATTAAAGTCTTTTAAACACTATTTCTATTGGCATCATTTCTGTATCACAATAATGTTTCAATTAATTCTGGAAATTTTACCCTTGCACCAAAAAAGTGATATGAAAGGTACATGTGAGTGATTTAATGGTTTTCAGCAGAATTTTACAGCACTCTGGAACCATTATTCATGTCACCTACTGTCTGTCCCTGATGTTCAAGGATTTGATTTACTTGTGCCAGAAGTTGGGCTGATCTAGTGAAAAACAAGCAAACCCTACCCTCCAGAAAACTACAAAGTAATTAATCATTTCATGTTGTTTCAAATAGAATAAAAATTAGTTTGGAGGTAATATGAAAGGAGAAGGAAACATCAATATAGCAAAACAACAAATCACAGAAATCATTAACATTGATTTCATTCTAGGACGCTGGGTCAGCCAGCAGGCTGGGCACGCTAATTGAAGGAGGCTCATTTGGTACATTGGAGGATAACAAAGCAGACTGGAAGGGAATCAAAGCTGATCAGAGCAAGAGGGCAGCCCAGCTGGCATTTCTTCAGCAAGTAACGGTAGATTTTCTAATTCCATGTTCAGTGCAAGTGCTAGCTCATGCTTCTCAGTTAGAATTAAATTTGAAAACTAGAAAATTTAAGGGCTCAATCTCATTCTTTTCACATGCTGTTTCCTATAATTTTTTGTAGCTTCTGCTGTCACATGGAATATATCTGCCTTCCTACTTCTCATGGGATTATGGGTAGGGGGTAGTACGTGGTGTATTTGGAAAAAATGACAGAGATGAAAGATATTTTGACAATGGCTGTATTCATGTTAGTATTTGGCTTGATTGGAGCCCAAATCTGGTTCAATATCCCCTATTTTGTCAAAATGTTTTCTTTCTTTTTTTTTTGGTGGAACCAGGGATTGAACTCAGGCCCTTGCGCTTGTCAGGGAAGTGCTTATTCCACTGAGCCATCACCCTGACCCTGTCAAAATTTTTTATTTCATCAAGTGTAAAATTTTCTGCATCTTTCATAAAAACTCATCATTGTTTTGTAATGAAGTGTTATACTAAAGCATTACTTTTATTTTTTATTAAAGTAAACTAGGTTGAAAGCCCTATGTTGAGATTTAATTCAAATCATTGACGTCATTTTTGTCACCTGTCATGAAAAACCCTTGGCATCTTCTTTTCCACACAATATTATATAAATCCTTTCAAACCTAGGTCTATTTTGGTTTCTCCTAAAGGACATGTTTCCTAAAGTTTCATGGTCATTATTCTGTGATTCTCAGTAGGATCTGAAACTAATACATTTGTTGGTAAAGTGTGGTTTTGAATTTTTCTGTTGTTTGGGTCACAAATTTCAAATTTTCTTATAGGATGTTTTATTCCTCAATTTTTCCATGGAACCACCAATCTACAGCTGGTTCATGTAAGTAAAAATTTTAATATAAGTGAGACTGCTCAGTAGGGGCAGCAATTTATTTTTTTTAAAGAAATATTCTCAAGTTTTTTGACTCTTTATTATTAATTTTATTGAGAAAGAAGTAGAATGATACAGTTTCAAAACTTCTTAGGACAGTTACTGTAATTAATACACTGCATATTGTTGTTTTTGTAGTAGTTATTCAGAGTACAAATACAGACATGATATCTTGTCTAAGCAATTTATTGTAAATCTCATTGAACTAAGAGAAAGTAGCTATATATCAATCCTATTTTGCATATAATATATATATATATATATATATGTTTTAGTACAAAATGGTCCTTCATTTATATCCCCCCTTTTTTGTTTAGTTTTGTAAAAAACGTTTTTGTACTCTGTTTTCTCTCATATTAGGACTGAATTGCTCTCCTTCACCTACCTCTTTCTGGTTTCGTTCACTTTCTGGATTCTCCCCACCTGCATCAAATTCTGTCAATTGTCCCATGGTCCATAATTATGAAGTCTCAGGTGCTAAAATGGTAAGATAAAAGTCCAGCTTCAATAGGACTATTGTCTCAGGAACTATTTATTTTGTGTTCTTCAAGAGTTTTCTTGACTTTCCTGTGTTTTGGTTTTCTCTTTGATGTGGTGGAGATACTGACCAGTGTCTATTTCATAGCTGGGAGTAAGAACCAACTTCTTGGAATAAGCCTCCCTTGAGGCAATGCCACACATTCAGTTAGTATTTGTATTCTAAGCCTATTTGCACTTCAATAATTGGCTCATGAAAAAAAAACTATATTTATTTATTTTTGGTGGAACTAGGGATTGAACTCAGGTCCCTCCACTTGCCAGAGAAGTACATATTCCACTGAGTCATCTCCCTAACCCCAAAAAACTATATTTAAAGCTCCCAAATTATCAACTAATAAATGGAATTAAGATCTAAGATCTAAAGTCTCATTCTGGGCACATGGATCTCTTTTTTTATGTCAGTCTCTTTCCTATAGCTGGGGAAAATACACAAAATATAAGGGAGAGCAGATTTATTTTCCATGGACTAATTTTTGCTTGACAAAAATATGTAATTGTTTACTCCTATTTTTAAAATACTCTTTAAATTTTTTTCTTCATATTTTGTAGGGACTTAAAGTTTAACATATCAATACTTGATAGAAAATACCTTTCCATGTTATGCCTAAAATGTTTGACATTCAGACAGATAGTGAGGTTAAGCTCAACACTATACGTTGTAGGGTACTAATAATAAGCTTCTCTTCTGGAGGGTTAAGAACGTAAGTTTGCAAACCAAAATTTAGAGAAAAAGGAGAGCTACAAGTACAGTCAACATTTGGCCCTAGTCTTCCAAGATCAGTGAAGACTTCAGGACATAGGAGATCCTATATATAACGTCATGTAACTCAATGTCCCAATTTTCCTGATCAGAGATTATGGGGCTGTAGAGGAAAATGACTGATGATGTAGAGTGTTTTTAAGGAGAGTCACATGGAGATAAAACATTCTGTCAGGCTCTTATAGAGAGCAAATTGTTCAAGCAATGGGCATGACTCATCCACATGGCTGACACTGACAAAGGATCTACAAAGTACAGTACAGAGTTTCAGGATAAATCCTGAGGGGATTTGACTGACCTTATCTGATACAAAAGCTACATTTCTTGTTATATAGATCATGCTTTATCTTGGTTTTAACCATTGAGCAGAAAAGTATAAACACAAAGTTTAAAAGTAAAGCCATATTAATATGCTGAGCTATAAAAGGCTCAAGTCAACAACTTCTGAAATTGCTAGTCCTACGGAAAACCCACTACTATTATTGACTACTAGACTATATTGGAACACTTTGCTGAATTCACACACCTACAATATTTAAATGACAATGGAACACCCTTCTTTGACAAAACAAAATAAAAAAGGGGATACACATGACAACCATTTTGTATTTGTATATCCAAAATAGTTAAGATAGATACACAACTACATTCTCTTAATTCAAGGAATAGAAAGATTTGTTCTAATAGTGTTTGTGGACAGGATATCATGTCTGCATTTTGTACAATGAATAACCACTACAAAGACAACAATATACAATGTATTAATTATTGAAACCGCCCTAACTAATTGGTTTTGAAACTGTTTCATTGCTTTTTGTTTCTCAATAAAATTATTTAAAAAAAAAAAAGGTAGCACAGTGCACAGGAGGCCAGTCCAGCAAGGGGACCAGGAAGCAGAGCATGAGGGAAGGAGATGACAACACCCTCTTGGCTGCATCCCACAGTGACTCAGTGTACAGTGACTCCCAACCTGCTATGGCCTCTTCAACCCACTGTGGGGCACAGTATCTCCATGATCCAATCAGCTTTCAAAGCTACACCTCTGAACACGAGACTTTCGGGTAAACGCATCAGTCTTGAACCATAACACCTGCCTCAGATTAAGTACCCCATCAGGGATATTTACTATGATTGATAGTCTGAATATTTGTATTTAGTAATTCATCACGGAAGCATAACCACCTTTAAACTCTCAACTTATCAAACAGAAATGGAGTTAAGGTTCTAGACCCAGGATCTCATGGTGTATGTGTTTGAACCTCACCACGTACTTTTATATTTTTTGTAGTACGTTTCATTTAGAACAATGAAAACTCTTGACATTTTTCACTGTGTAGATTGGATGCTGGGATACAAAGTTGTACCTTGAGTGCACTGCCACAATGCATACAGTAAAAAGACCTCTATTCCAGCCTTTGTAACACAGATTTGTTTCTCAGGTTGGCTTTCTATGAGTGTGTGGCTGTTTGCACTGTTATTTAAAACATGATTATAGAATGATTTATTTAGCATCTATTGACCCCCCAAAGCTGTAAGTCCCGGGGGCTAGTGGGTTGTTTCTACCATGTTCAGCCCCATGCCCAGAGATTGACTAATAAAATCACCACTTGTTAGCTAATGCCCAAGTGTCGCAGTGAGTGTCACTTCTGCTGCCACCACCTTCTAACGGTGCTAGAAGAGTTAATTTGAGTTACATGTACGATGTGCCTATAACAGCAGCCCTTGACCTATGACAGCTTTTTGAGGATTGTGGTTTATTTGGGGAAGCTATTTTTTTTTTTTTTTGGTAGCCAGAAGTTAAACTTCTTTTCTCCCCCTTTCTGTTTTTCTCTTTTCCAGATATGCAAGCATTGTCCCACATTTTTGAAATAAGGTGCCAAAAATTCTGATGAGCTTTTATTTCAAAATTTTCTGAAATCTTGGGGGAGATATTACCATGGTTTCTCTTCAGCTGCAACTAAATACAAAGAATTAATCACACTGGAAAATTGCCCTCATCAGTCTCCAGAGTCAATTTTTTTCCAAGGTGACTACATTAGGATCTTCATAAAGTTTGTGAAGAAAATAAGAAAGAAAATTGTAATAATCTTAGCTCTGTAATAACAGTGGATAAGGGAGCCAACCACTGTCAGTTTTTTTATATATAAACCTGCTGGATAATTACATAAAAATGGGGCAAGAACATTGATTTTTCTCCATTCCTTAGTCATTTCAAATTTACCCTTTCCTTCTCTCTCTCTACTGAAGGAAATGAAGAAATATTAATACAAGGAATAATTAGAAAGCAAAAAATTATGGATTTTCATTCATTTCCCATTTCTCTGTTACCCAAAATGCCTTTTGTCTTTCCTCCACAAGGATCTGTGTATACCATATTATATCTGTACTTCACTTTCTGATTGCAGGTTAATTTTAGCCCTAAGAATTTTTTACATTTGAGAGATCAACATCCAACAAATTATTATTCTCATTATAAAATTCAATTTTTCCTCTTCACAGCATTTCAAAAGAGATTATTTGCAATTTACTTTCATGGAAAAGCATTCATTGAATCAAATACTCAGAAACTTAATCTGTATTCCTCAATCATTAGAACTCCAGTATCTTTAACTTACATGTCACATCTATAAGGGCTTGTGGTTCTCAATAAACTGGTGCTGTAACAAAAGTGCTTCAGGTGCTCTGGGATCTGGAAATTCCAAGGTGAAACCTGTCCTGACATGAGCTCCCTTGAGAATAGGAACCTGGTTCTCATTAAAATGCATCCTTCGTAACATCTGGAGTGAATTCCATCTGGCCAAGTGAGTTTTTAAAAATTTAGTTTTCCGGTAAATGAAGAACAGTGCATGACTTTAGCACTATTGGGTGACTATCTGTGCATAACCTCTTTGTTTCAAAAGACATTTTAGCAAAGGACATTCACAGTTGTTACCCTCCTGTCCACAGTGCTAAAGATTTCATGTGTTTCCTCTGATTTCAGTCTTGCTTTTTATCTCTGTGGATGTCTGTGTGTGTGTGTGTGTGTGTGTGTGTGTGTGTGTGTGTAAAAACTCTGTTAACAGGGGCAAAGTAGCTCATTCCAGTGATTTGCATTTTCCTGATATTTAGTGTTGCTAAACAACCCTTCACACACCTTTTGGCCACTTATAATACATCTTTTTTTTTTTCAAAAATGTCTATTGAAGTCCTTATGAATCTTTAAGAAGGTGGTTTGGTGTTAGATAGTTTTCCCTTACTGGGTTGTAGGAGTTTCTTAAATATTTTGTGCATCAGTTACTGCTTGGATGTATGGTTTGTAAATATTTTTCTCTGTTGATCGTAGTTTTTACTGATTCTTTTGCAGTTCAAAGAAAGCTTTCTAACCTGACGTACTCCAACTTATTTATAGAAAACTGTTTGCAAGCTGCTCCAAAATTTTGAAAAAGGAATTGCTATCTGATCCAGCAGTTCTAGTTCCAGGTATTTATTAAAAGAATTGAAATCAGGGGACAGGGGAAATAGCTCAGTAGCATAAGTACCTGCCTGGCAAACACAAGGTTCTGAGTTCAATCCTCAGTAAATGAATAAATAAATAAATAAATAAATAAACAATAACAACAAAAGAATTAAAAATTGAAATCAGAACCTTGAGACAATTTTTACATAGTATTTAAATAATACCATGCCCATATCACTCACAGTTTCCAACGTATGAAAACAATCTAAATGCCTATGAATAAATAAGTGGCTGTTGCTAAAAGTAGATTAATATTAATCCTTAAAAGAAGGAAATATTCCCATACATGACAATACACACAAATCTGGCAAAGTGACAGAAGCCTATAACAGGACAACAATGGCATAAGATTCACACTCACAGAAGCAGAAATGAAGCAGTATTTTGCAAGAACTGGGGAGAGATGAAGGGTCAGGAGACGCTGTTCAGTGGGGATAAAGTCTTGGTTTTGCAAAAGGAATAGGTTTAGAAATCTGCTGTACAGCATCGTGCCTATGCTTAGCAGCACGAGGCGGTACCCATAAAGATTACTGAAAGAGCAGATTTCATGTCGTGTTCTTACCACAATTGAAAAGAAATACGTGTGGATGAGATGCATGAGGCAGACGCAACACAATGGGGAAAGAGCAATGGACATATGCTTTTGAGAAATCAAAAGATCAGGAAGAAACTTTCAGAGGTGATGGACATATTAATCATTTTGGTGGTAGCATTGTACTTGTGTCGGAACCCATTTCTACATTTGAAATTGGCTTATATTTATTTGTGATTTGTTCCTAATTAAAACTGTTAGCATTCCTCTGCTGATCCGATCTGTAGTTAGGCCATCATAGTAATGTTTTACAAATAGGGTGCATCTTGTTCAGAATGGGCTCTCTTTTCGGCTACATGGCAAAGTGATTCATCCAAGATGTTGCGCTTATCATTAAAGTTTAACGAGCTCATTAGGGTTTTTGCTGTATGATATGTTATTGTAGCTAACTATGATCTAACTATAATCTAACTATTATCTAGTAGAAGGCCGTTTGGCATATTTTGAGTATTTCCATGCAGGTTTTGAAATAATAGGTTTTTGTTTTCTTCAAGTGGAAGCACCTTTGAGGCTGTTGTGTCACGTGGCAAGTGAGTATTTAGCTTTATAAGAAACTGCCAGAGCTGTTCCACTTTTCATTTCTTCCAGTGATACATAAAATTGCCTTTTGCTCATTTTACTTCCTTTCTATCTTTTGGTACTTTGGGTACATTTTAAAAACTTTTCTTCTAAGTTGTACATGGGTCTTGCTTTAATTTCTCCTCCCCTTTGTCCAATTTTTAGAGCTTTGTGCAGGTATTTTAGTGCACAATGAAGCTTACTTTTCCACTTTGAATAGAAGCTAATTGGCATATGTCCATTGCTCTTTCCCCATTGTGTTGCGTCTGCCTCATACATTTCATCCACACGTATTCAAAACTTCACTTGACAATGTGGTAATTTGCTAGAGCGAGGATCTTCAATGCCCCCCTCAAGTCACATTGATCTTTAGAGACACAACAAAGAGGAAAGATATGCTGCTTACTCTTCCTATCAATGGAAAGGCTGATCTGAGTTGAGGAAGGAGCAGGAAAAAAAGGTGTAGATATTGTTTCAATCGGGTCTTGTTAGAGAAAAGCATGCTGAGGTAGAGGCAAGGTGTCTCAACATAGAGGAGAAAGACATTCAACCTTCTCAGTCCAAGTTAGCTCACCATATGGGCCATAGTGACGGACAAGATTTTCACCTGGTAAAGATTCAAAGTGTGAAGGACTAGAAGCCACCTCTGGATGGGAGACCACAGGAAGAATGGAGTCATTTTGACAAACAGTGCATGATTTTATAAATGTTTGAAAATGTATGAGAAAGAGCCGGCCAGATAGCTCAGTAGACTAAAGGTGCAGGGCCTGGGGTCTGATCCCCAGTGCGCTATGCTGGCCCTGCCCCTGGGGTGCACCGAGATGGTGATTTAGCTGGGCATGGTGGTGCACACTTATAGTTCCAGTGCTTGGAAGGTTGAAACCAGGAGGATCACTACGTCACTACGAGTCTGACCTGTGTAGTGGGACCTTGTAGACCTTGTATCATATATATTAAAAAGAAAAAAGGAAATGCACGTGGATGCACTGATGTATGCATGTATAGTAAAATTATTACAAACTCAGATTTTCAAATATATGAACTCAGAAAAAAATGGTTAACTTTACAATTTATTTAAATGACTATGTACATCTAAGGACAATCACTCAGTAAATAACATTATATGTAGTATGTGGATGCAACAAAAGCATGTTGTTAAACATGAATCTCTAAATAGGTGCCTTCCCGTTCTGCTATTTTCATTTTATAACATCCTTTTAGCATTTTCTCTGTACTCTATCATTGGACTCTATCTTTCGGTGGCTCTTTCTACCTGAACAGTAAGATTTTTCAAGAATATGTGGCTTACCGTGTATTTCATAGTAAAGCATGGTGCTCTGTCACTGTGTTACTGAAGTTAAAAGTATCATGGCTCCTTTTGAGCTATGCCCCAGATATCTAGGGAGCTGCCTGACCTCTGGAACACAAACTATTCCATAAAAAGCCAAGGACACTCTGAAGCAGTCTAGGTTTCTACACTTGGCTTAAATATGAAGAGTGAATTGGAGTTTAGATTAACAAAATACTTCATCTGAATTTCTTAAAATGCCCTTTGATGATTTTATAAGGGACTTATGAATTCTGTATTCAGCACAAAAGCATTAAAGATTAAATCAAAATTGGCTGTGATTATGTTAAGATATTCAACCTGGACTTACTCCAGGCAGTGGATGTATAAATAAAAGGATTAGTTTTTTTGGCTGTCTTCCAAGGCACATCTGTATGAAGAGAACAATTAAGAACAGAACTTAGGGTACTGACTTGGAATACTACTCATATAAGAATAGCTTATACCTAGTGTTTTGAAATGGATAAAAGCAGTAGTTTTATCTTTTATTCAGGATGGAGATCTTAAAGAGGCCAATACTCATCTTTCTTTAAAGATAAACTGAATCTGGAACACAACAGTGCAATCATTTATTGTTTGCCCTCATTTCTTTTTCAATTCTGAACAGATGTTGTCTTAGTAACTTTCTCTTTGCTGGGACAAAAATACTCAATACCCACAAATTAAAGGAGGAAAAGTTTATTTTAGCTTCCGTTTTCAGAGCTTCCAACCTGTAGGTTTCTGGTTCCAAGGGAGGCATGACAGAGGAGAAACCATACAGGCTGAAGACACAGAACCCATCTCCTCCCTCCTGGCTTGACCTTTTGCCATCACAGTCGCTGTCAACCCATCAGAGGACTAATACAGCACCACACACCCCTGATCCAGTAAACAAGCGTATGATCCATTTGCCTTTCAAAAGCCCCACTTAAAAGCAGGTGAGTGCTACCTGTTTCATGATAAGATCTCTGAGGACAACAAGAGAACACACACAAAAAAAGTGGCAAGCTGTTGGGATAGAACAATCCCATTTGTTTTCTCAGAATTATCTTAAGTGATCAGAGGAGGAAATCTTGCACATCTTAAAGTCTTAAGATAACTGTAATATGTGACTCATTAGGATCTTGTGATTTGACCTTTGTCAGTGATGGATACTTTCTAAGCTTGTCCATAAATATGTTACACATGCTCAGTTCAGGGCCCAGACAGACAAGACATCCAAGACCCTTGTGGCCACTTTCAACCAGCCTCTCAGGGCTCCAATTGTTCTACAACAGATGAGTCCCGGAAGACATCTAGATATAAACTGCAACAGCTCTATCGTTTCTCCACAAATGTACTATGAAGACATAGCATAATAGCATATTTGACCAGAAATTGTTGTGGTTAATCTTACAAGAAACTGTCAGCTATAATGAGGCACAGGGAACAATCATTTTTTTTATTGAGTTTTAAGTTAATAACTGACTGTAGAACAAACATTTTAAGTGCTCTTGTATTCCTGTGTTTGTCTTTGAATATCAATTAATATTTTCTTTGTATGTAAATATACTCACTAACATTTAGTTAGAGGTAGCTCTCTAATTGTGAATTTTGATTAATTATATGGCGTCTATTAGTTTCAGATTCTTGCTATGCTTTTCTCCTATTCTGCTGCGTCTCTTTCTGTTCTCTGAGTTGGTTATGAGCCTTTCCATATTTTTTTTTATTTGTTTGGTCTTGAAAATCATATCCTGGAAGTGTAAGTGTCAGATGGATTATATTCATGGAGACAGTGGACTACGTGGATTTTTATTGAAAATTAAAAACATAGGCAGATAACCACATACTAGACCTAAAGATGGTGGTTCCGATGTAGAGAGGAAGAGCTAGATGCACAGAAGAGTGACCTAAGTACAGGGCAATCCATTGGTCCAAGTTCAGATGTCCTGGACTAAAGCCAGTAACTCCAGGATCTGTGCTGCTGTACCATTTCACTACATTAGGGACTTCAAAGTGTGCCTTGCTAGGGAAAGGACAGGCACGTAAAATCACAGCAAGCCTTCAGCAATTGTTCAGGGAGTTTTTCAGTCTCAAAAGAAGGTATAGTATGATTTCAGGAGCAATAGGTAAAGTTCTTGCAAGAATTTTCCTATAACTACATCTTTCTTTCTTTCTTTCTTTCTTTCTTTCTTTCTTTCTTTCTTTCTTTCTTTCTTTCTTTCTTTCTTTCTTTTCTTGCTTACTTGCTTTCCTTCTTTCTTTCTTCTTTACACATTAATGTGCTTTCAATATTTTGTGCTACATGCAGAACTGCTTTTATAGCCTGAAA
This sequence comes from Ctenomys sociabilis, assembly GCA_004027165.1. NCBI lineage: Eukaryota > Metazoa > Chordata > Mammalia > Rodentia > Ctenomyidae > Ctenomys > Ctenomys sociabilis. Next base: position 83,467 of record PVKA01005031.1, read on the forward strand.
GAAATAACTAAAAGACCATCTTATTTGGAGTAATTTTTAAAAGTTTTCTTTTACACATTTCAAAATGCAGGTTTCTACAGTCAACAACTTTTATTAACATAATGATATAAAATACTTTAGTGCCATACACAAAATTCCCAGAGAATAATGTCAATGCATTTTAATGTACCTCCTAGACTCTTAATTTACCAGATAATGCTTTGCTTCCATTGATCCTTCAGCACAAAAAACTTATAATTTTTCTTTTCTAAAAAACCTCCAACAGCTGGGCATGGTGGCACATGCCTGTAATCCCAGCACTCGGGAGGCTGAGGCAGGAGGATTGTTGTGAGTTCGAGACCAGCCTGAGCTACAAAGTGAGCTTAAGGCCAGCCTGAACTGCATAGTGAGACCCTGTCTCAAAAAGACAAGAAAAAAAAAAAAAAAAAAAAAAAAAAACCTCCAACAGGAGGACTGGGGTTAGGTAGCTCTGTTCTCTTCTCAGTCGCTCTGTTGTACAGAATGTCCATGCCCTCTTGCACTGCAGCTCTGCCATCCCTATTCCCTAGACTAGGCACACTTGGAATGTTTTCTTAGCCAGTTCTGATAGCATACTTCAGTACTTTTCTGGGGTGTGTGAGAAAATGTTGAGGGAACTAAGTTTCTCTTCTTTTGAAAGTGCCAAGTCTGTCTCCTTTCCCCTTAGGTGAATTATCAAATCTGTGCTTGGCTTCCTGAATCTGACTAATCCACCTTTCTCTTAAATCCAGAAATATCCACAGAAAGTCTTTATAAAACACCTGCTTTTCAATTGCTTTTTAAATCAATCTACAGTTATCTATCCTTTAGAGGGGTTGTTAATTGCCTAGTAAATATTTCCTACATGCTGGTCAATGTCCTGTATGCTTTTGACATGAGCAGAACAGCTCATTCTTGTAAGAAATTAGCCTACCAAACAATCTACCCTTAAAAAGAGATAATGCACTTATCAAAGTCCAATCATAGTGCGTGATAAATAATCATTGAAAATATCCTTTGTCTTTGTGCCATGAATGAGGAAATGCAAATAAACCTTATTTGACTGAAAGTTAATCTGAAAGGACATAGAAGTCACATTTAAACAAAGCATATGTAGGTTTCAATAGAGCTCGATTATTTCACTATTTTGCCAAAAGCTGATCCTTTTCCTCTTAGTTGCAAAGCACACTGGTATGTGCATGGAGCCTCATAAGTCAAGTGCATGGGCCTGCAGAGAAGTACATAAGAGGTCATCTTCCCAGCCAGGCATGGAATCATAAGTGTTAGAGCCAGAAGTACTTCACCAACTATCTATTCCAACTTCTTCATTTTACAGCTGAGGAAACTGGACCCCAAAGAGGTCAAACAACTTTCATGGATCAGCGCAGTGACAGCACAGAAGCAATGGGCCCCATCCTTAACCAAGAGCCTCATGGAGGAGCTTCTGCACAAGTGCATTCTGGGAATCAATGCTGTTTTCAGTGGGTTTCAGCAGCCAAAGAGCATGCTTTTCCTCGAGCTATCTCCATGTCTTAAACAAAATGCATTCTGCACCATGCAGTTAGTTTTCTCAGCCACTGCTTTGCACACTTGTGGTGTGAAAGCTGACTTCCCTGGCTGACTACAGGAGTCTTCTACTCGAGCCAGCATTGCCAAAGAATGAGATTTCTGCGTTAGATTTTTATAAATACCACTTGCTTCCTTTCATTTTATGACTTCATTGCCACTTAAGCAGGGCCTTTGTGTTTCATATTAGCACAAAGAGAGGCAGATGATAAAGAAGTACAAGCAAAATGTAAGGTGAATACTAAATTTTTTAAAAATTATTATGGTAAACAAACATGTAGCCATCAATGCCCCTAAAATTACACCCCTCAGTTGCAACACACTTATCAATTGTTCTTGCCATTCTCTAAGGCAGTTCTGAAAGTTCTCTCTCAGGAGTGTCTCTATGAGGTGTGATCAGAAAAAGAAAATTGTGGTGAATGGAGTGGTCACATGTTCTCCAAAGGAAAGGTAGGCTCTTCTGCGCCTGACATCCCCCACCCATCCCAAGATCTGACAGCATGTGGCCTCTTGGCTCCTCCCAAATGCCACAGTGGTCATAGAACATAGACATGTTAACACCAGTCCTTGAGACACTGAGGCCTTGGTGACAGCACAATGAGAAACATTAACAGAAACAGAATTTTCAGAACTGCTTCAGAAAGTGGCAAGGAATGTGTGGGAGGTGAGAGGCAGTATTTTAATAGGACTTAATGGCAATGCATCCTTTGCTGGTTTTCTTTTTAAATGTAAATGCTCATCATATTTCTTTTTTTCTCTCTCTCTTTCTCTCTTTTGGGCATTTGGTACAGGGTCTCACTGCACAGCTCAGACTCATGGTGATCCTTTTGTGTTCAGCATCCCCAGCACTGGAATTACAGGTGTGCACTATCACACCCAGGGTCATTCTCCAGCTCAGCAAGCCCTGGGGGCGGAGCCACCATCATACTTTTTGATTACAGCTGATATTGATTTCTGAAGTCTGTAACACCTTGTCAAAGATTAGGCAATATCTCTCAGCGTCCATCCCTTTTCTTTTCCTCTCTCCATGATAATTTCATCTATCGCACACAGTTCTACTTCTCAGGGTTTTTCAAGCTGAAAGGCTGTGTCTGGGCTTGAAACTGTTGCCCAACAGTTGCCCATCTAGTTCACAGGGGGTTAAGAAGACAAAGTTGTAAAGTATACTTCCTAGAGTAACTCTGCACAATCCCATTCTTCCCTCGGATTCTGCCTTCCTTCCCGTCCTGGAAGAGTCTCACAAGTCCATCAACCGTATGTCATCTTCGCCAATCCGAGGGACACCTTGTGAGTGGGCCCAGAAATTTGTGTTTTGACACTTCTGTCACAGGGTGGTGATGCGCCCATGGCTATTTGGTGTAGTTTCCATATTAAAAGTGTTAATTTTTGTACAGACATTCAAAACCACTTTCACCCCTTCAGGGTGTACTTAGAGCCTTTGGTTGGCACATTGAGCACTATTCCCTTAAATTCCAAAATCTATGAGGATCAGAACTCACGTGATTTCATAATCTGCTCCACTCCTCACACAGACACTTGGCAACGCCCATCTCTGCTTCCTTGGACCAGCTCCACAAAACTGTTGTAATGAGGCCCAAGCTCCCAAAGCATTTCCGAAATCATTGCTTATAACACTGGGGGAGGGGGGACAGGTGTACAAAAATGAGTTTCATTCTATAATATTTATTTTCAAACTTAAAATCCTAAGCATTTTAAAGATGATGAATTGGGATCTCTTACACATTAAAAGTCTACAAACACAAAGAAAGCATTAAACGTACAAACATCTAAAGATTGTTTCAAAAGCATTTCTCTTTCTTTTGTTAGAACTGAAGAGTCAGGGTCCCAGGAGAAGACTCAGTGGAATAAGCACTTCCCTGGCAAGCGCAAGGGCCAGAGTTCAATTCCCGGTTCCCCACCACCACTCCCCAAAAAACTGAAGAGCTAGCTTTGGCTCATGTAGATACTTTCTGGGGAGGGTGCTAGTGTTCATATGTCTGTGTATTTGGATAGATATAAATGAATATTTGTGTCTGTTTATTTGATTGAATGGATCCCTATGTTTTGTGAAAACAAATTTAGGTCAACTTTAAATATTTAGCTGCAGAAATGCGCCTCTTTTTGGAAGCATACCTTTAAAAATACACATAATTAAAAAAGAATTTGCTAAAGTACCTGTACGTAAATGTGATTAAGATTTTATACACGAGTGATATAATTCACTTCGCCTCTGCTGTTCTTCTTTCTCAAAATACTTAGAATTCATTCATTCATCAATTCATTCATTCATTCATTCATTCATTCATTCATTCATTCATTCATTCATTCAGTGGAACTGGGGATTGAACCCAGGCCCTCGCACTTGCCAGGCAAGCACTTATTCTACTGAGCCATCTCCCCAGCCCTAACAGTTGGTTTTGGAAAAGACTTAGTAGCCACAGAAATGCAGAGAATGTGAATTAAGATAGTTGTTTTTTTTTGTTTTGTTTTGTTTTGTTTTTTTGTGCAGGGTCTCATTATAGTGCTCGAGCTCCTAGTGATCCCCCTAATTTAAGCCTCCCCAACACTGGGAATACAGGTGCGTGCCACAATGCTAGTACTTGGTGGCCAGTTCAGCATGCTTTGGGGGCTGAGGCTGGGGCAGGATGTGGTGCTAGGCATGGAACCCCAGCCCCTGTGCCTGCCTAAGCAGGTGCTTAGTCTGCTGAGCTATCTCGCCAGACCTAAGGTCTGGGTGCTTTTCTTTATCATTTTGTCTCTTCAAATTCTTAGGCTAGAATTTGTAATATACATCACTATTCTCTCTGTCTTTATCTCTGTCTCTGTCTCTCTGTCTCTTTTTCTCTCTGTGTGTCTGTGTCTGTCTGTCTGTCTGTCTGTCTGTCTGTCTGTCTCTCTCTCTCTCTCTCTCTCTCCCCTTATGCTCTTCCTACACTGCCAATAAAGGCTTCTCAAGAGTGTCAAAAGAGACATCAGTTAGGTGTTTATTGCAATTCATTGGTTCAGGTACTGTAGCTCAGATATTGCCTTCACCATTGTGGATAGGAGCTAGACACATATAAGAGCAAGACAATATTTTAATATATTGAGCAGAAAGTTTACATAAAAGAAAATTATTATACCACAGATGTTGAGTAGATGACTTTGTATAAAACAAGAATATCTACTCTTGATCAAGTAAGTGTAATAGCACTTATGCATTGAGCCCATCATGTGCTCTAGGTCATTTTTTATTTAGAACATTATTTTAAATTTTTAAAAACTCATGTTGTTTTATTTCCTTCTTCTGTAATGAATTCAATGATATTTGGAAAGAATTTTCCCAGGGACCAAATAAATCTCTAATGAATGGTTGTGAGTTCTCTCTCAGATCTTTTGGATTCCACGTACGTCCTATACGTTTTGTGTCCATTCTTTACCTCTAAGTGCAGACAGAATCAATATTCCTTATTTAAAAATATATAGGACCAGCTGTGTTTCTGACATCACATTATTTTTGGACTTTGGAATACTTTCACATACATAATGAGATATCAGGAATAGGACCCTAATCTAAACATAAAATTAATCAGTGTTCATACATATCTAATAACCTAGCCTGAAGTCAATTTTATAAATTATTTAAAATAACTTAGTGTACAATCATAAAATTATATGCTGTGGAATTTTCCACTGTGGTGTTGTGTCACGTAAGAAACATTGTGGAGCACTTCAGATTTTCAGATGAAATATGGTCAATCCTTACTAAAAATTCTTAGGTTGATTGTAACATAATGAAAATATGAACTGTGGAACAAAGAGGAATGGAAGATTTTTTAATTTCAGTTCATTCAGAGGCAAAAGAGGGTGGCAACAAGTTGCTTGATATTAGGCAATTGGTGAGTGGTAAAATAGGGACTCCTGCCCCAAGCTCTTCTGGATGTCAGAGGTGTATCCTGCCATGAGACCGCTGGCTCTTTTACCACATGCTAGTTTCTTTCTTAGTCTGGTGAAGCTATAACAACACGATCATGAACAGAGTCACTTCTGAGCAGCAGGAAGTAATGCTTTCACTCCAGCATGCTCAGAAGTCAGGATCAAGGCACCCGCAGACTTGCTGTCTGATGAGAATGCACTGCTAGTCACTGATATAATACTGATGCAATGTCTTCTCATTTGTTCCAAACCATGTGCGGCAGGAGGGGCTAGTTTATAATTTCCTGTGGGACTTCTTTGATAGGTCTAATAATCCTCTCCCAAAGTTCCCATCTTTGAGTACTAGATTCCTAGGTATCAGCTATCAGCATACTAATTTAGAGAAATGCAAATGTTCAGGCCATCACTGTCCTAATCCTCCCAGCTTTATTTACCCTCATAGCATATTTATGTGTTATCGATAAAATCTCTTTTAATCTAAATTAAAATGAGCTATTTTCCTTTCCTATAAGAATTTATCAAAATATTGTTAAGCATTTTGATGGGAAGGAGGCAGAAGGGGCAAAGATGTTGCATGCACCCCCAAATTGTCAGAAGGCCACAGTAAAGGGTTGATGTTTTGACTCTGACTCTTCTACTGAATTTCTGTTTCTTAGCAATGCGTCCTTGGAGCAATGATGTACGTTGAACCTTCTCTTCCAGGTTGTTGAGGGACTATAATACCAAAAATAGCAAAAGGTTTGGCATTATCCCCCAAATATAGTATGATTTATTTAATTAATCATATAAGTTTCTGAGTTTTATATCATGATCTACAAGTTGTTATAATCATTTGACTCTTTAATATTAGAAAAAATCTAGGTAGCAGTCAAGTATTCTTCAGCTTTCTGAACTGAAACACATCCTACTTCTTTCTGTTTTTTTTTTTTTGTTGTTGTTGTTGTTGTTTTTCTTTGTGTGTGTGTGTGTGTGTGTGTGTGTGTGTGTGGAACCACAAATTAAAGACAGGCCCTTGCGCTTGCCAGACAAGAGCTTGTTCTACAGAATTATCTCCCCAGCCCTCTATTTCTTTCTGATACTTGTATCTTTTTACTCTGATGCTCTAAGAATCCACGAACTAGCGCTGTGTCTCTCCTGCTCACCACAGCCCATGCCTCTTGCCCGCAGCATGGCCCTGACCCACGCAGCTGCCCACTCCATACTAGCCAGGTAGAAGAGGCTGGTGACAGAATAAAATGGATCTCTATCACACAAGGCATATTACTTTTTCTTTAAATTTTAAAAATTTTATCTCTGTTGCAATATGTATCAATTCTTAGCATATTTGTTGTACAATAATGTTTTCTTCTTTAGAGACATGATTTTATTTATTGGTTCATCACATGATGGATATTAAGCTGTTTCCATACTAAATAATGCTGTCCTAAAAATATTATGCTTTTGTGGACATAGGTTTTTATTTCTCTTGGGTAAACAGAAGGGTCTGGTATTGCTGGATACTGCAGTGTTTCACTACTGAACTATTTTAGGGTTTGCCAGACTGTTTACCAAGGTGACTGTATCATTCTGCATCACATTTGCAGTGTGTGAGGGTTATAATTTTGGTAGCTCTTTATTAAGTTTAAATCACCATTGCGTGGTATAAGACATAATGATACTTAGTATTCGTTATATTGCAAGTTATTTCTTCCTAAAATTTTCTGTCTTTTAAAAACTCTTTTGAAAATGAAAATCAAGAAAATTTAGCCAGCAGGGTAATCAAGATAGCTTAGCAGAATAAGTGCCTGCTTTGGCAAGCACAGGAACCAGAGTTCGATCCCTGGTCCCACATGTCGCACTGGCCCTACCCCTGGGGAGCGCCGAGCCAGAGACCAAATCCAGGAGTGGTGGTGCATGACTGTAATCCCAGCACTGGGTAGGCTGAAAACAGGAAGATCACTATGAGTCTGAGCTATGTAGTGAGACCCTGCACCAAATACATAAAAAAATGAAAAAAGAAAAAATAATTCAACTAATGCTTTTAATGGAACCATTTAATTCCATATTTAATTTACAAATCCAGGGCCCAGGGATATGGCTCAGTAGAATAAGTGCTTAACTTGCAAGTGCAAAGACCTGAGTTCAATCCCTGATTCCACACACACACACACACACACACACAAAAAAAAAAATCCATAGTTATCTGCTTATTTGCATAATTCAAATATTAGAAACAATAAATGTATATGCAAACAAAATCCACTCTGATATTTTGAAACATTAATTCTTCCCCCTATCACAGAAACTGGCTTATGCATTTTTTTCAGAAGGCTGTAAAATTACTTATACAAGAAGGAACGAGGGTAGTGTGCATATTCTAATGCCTATGGCATGTATTGTTAGTAAAAAGCATATTATCTACAAGTGATGATATGAGTGATGAAACTGAATTTTAGTGAGGAAGCCTAACTTGCTCCAGATTGAATGAGTAGTGAGACTTGAAGGCGGGATTTTAATTCAGATATCTTTTATTTCAAGTGTGTGTGTGTGTGTGTGTGTGTGTTTCCACAAGCACTTTTTGCAACATTCAACCATAAAAAGTTGATATTGGAATAACAATTTTGGTATTTCCTACTTAGGAAATTCTCTACCTGATTAGCAGTGGCAGAATAGCTGGTGACATCTTCCAGAGAAGCAATGACCACCCCCTCACCACGTGCGGTTTGTGGGTCCTAAGGGCCCATTTCTGCAGAAACTTATAACCTGTCCCAATGTGTTCATGAGTTCAGATTATAA
>PVKA01005032.1:0-93940 GCA_004027165.1 Ctenomys sociabilis
TACCTTTTAGGTAAGCATCCTATAGTGGATTTCCAACTAGTGGTCAATTTATTACACTCAGCTGTGTAATTAAACTAGTGTGGTGCAGGAGGTGTGGTGCAGGAGGCCCACGTGGGGATTGCTGCCAGCAGCACAAGGCAGAATGGGAGAAGCCGCTGCAAAACTGTTAGGGGTGCTTTTCTGAGAAGCTGTTGGAACTGTTGGAGCTGATGGTTCTCTTGGGCTGTTCTGCTGGAGGACCTCATCATGCTGGCTTTACCAATGAACTTTGGTCCTAATATTAAGCATTGCTTCTGGTTCTAGAGGGCAAGATGGTGAATTGCTTAGCCTCATAGAGAAGCTTGTCATAATGGATTTTTGTGTGTGTGTGTGCATACTATATTTATTGAGGGAAAGAAAGCTCCTGAGAGAGGGACAGGAGGAGGACCCGAGTGAGTTCTCCCTGGGAAGCTATCTCTTCCAGGGACTTTTATAGAGGAAAACCATGAGGTGAGATGGGTCTAAGGTGGTGGAGAAGACATGAGAACTCACTTAGGTGGGCATGAGGTGGGTCAATCAATGAGATTACAAGCACCATTACTCAGGTAAAATTGATTAAATCCAGTACCAAAGGGGGAAATGAGTCATGTAGCAAGCAGGCATAAATATGGGACATGGTCTCCTCTTCCTGTTGGGGGTTGGGCTAGTGACACATTTGTGCTCTTTCAAGGTGATTGATACCTCTTTAGAATATTGATCCTTAATGCCCCTCAAGTATGTAACTATGGAAGTATGTAACTGTGTTTTCTCTTTTGTCTTGGTCTTGGGGTCTGGCCCATCTGAGGGTGTCTGGCCCAAGTTACAAAGTCCCTTGTCTTCCATCTTGTATTCTTGAGGTCCTGGCCCTGTCTACCTGCCTATAATATTTCTGTCTAATCTAGCTGCCTACAACATTCCCCTCAAGATCTCTGCTAACGGACCTACAAAACATTTTGAATAGTCTTTTTATAATTACAAATTTAAAAAAAGGGTTATTACCTTCTAGATTCTTCTGCTAATGTCTCAATAGCTATTGCCAAGATAACTAATCAATTGTATGTGAGATGCTGAGGTCCCCCAGACCCTTTCTTTGCCATTTTTGTGGGAAGTTATTACTGTCTATGTGACACAAATCTTTGACTGTATTCATAGTTATCCTGTTGTGATTATTTGGCCCATGTATGTTTAATTATTTCTTTGGCTTTGTCTCCTCCAGATTCCAAGCTGTACATCTGCCCAGGATGGGAATTCTTGGTGTCTATAGAGGGCCTTTAAATAGAACCTTTGGAGAGTACCTCTGACTACTGGTTAACATGTATGACCCCTTTTAGCATGAGGAAGCCAGAGTCGTCATCGCACATGGTTCCCTCATGGCAGTTCAGGTTACTTCTTCAGAGGGGAGAATATTGTGTATTGGCTTTCTTGATGGGAACTTGGCTTTTCTCATCCCTGGAGGAGCTCAGGGCTTCACTGTTGCTGAGGATGGAACAACTTTTTGGGAACCTCTGAGTGCTTACCTTGAGCGTTGCTTCCAAGCTCTGGTTCACATCCCTCAGCTGCTAGCACAGATCCTTCATCCAACTGGCATAGACTTACTAGCTTCTACCACTGACCTTTTGGGCCTGTCCAGCACACATCCATGAAATGGACCTGCATGAGATTTTGCTGTGGTCTGTAGGCCTCCAGTTAAACTTATAAGAGGCATTTGTTATAAGCTCTAGGTTTCCAGCTGGACTCATGCAGGATGTTAGGATCTAGGCCCTCAGCTAGAGTCTTTATTATTTAGTGTGTAGATAGATTTCTTTCACTTGTAATATAAGATTCTTGGGTGATTCATTATAAAAAACTATTATGAAACATATCCTGTACTATATTGTTCTGCTTGCAAAAACAACAAACCATGACACATCCCCACATCCATCTTCCATATTGGGTCCACAGTTAAAGTTCTGTTCTAGGGCAAGTCTCTACCTGAGTAGAGATAATTCAGACCATTCTATCCAATCTGAGCCATCAAATATTGTCTATACTCTTACGGAGTGACAATATTTTTTTCTGTATTGGAGCACATTCATCCTTCCAAGCTATCTTGACATTTTTGGCTCCCTCAGTCAACTCACCACATTGAGAAATTAGCTTATCACAAAAATATTGTTAGATATTGTTGGAATTAATTTAATCTTGCTATCATTTCAGAAATAAGTTGTGTTTAAACAATGAGTGTTTTCACTGATAAGCATGATATTTATTTTAATTAGTTTCAGGCCTTTGTCTGTTAATTTGTATCATTTTCTTCTTTAATTTCCATTGTGTACTTCATTTTTTCCAGGTATTATGTGTCTGTGTGTTTGTACATAAATGGTACTAGAAGATACAAGAAAAATCAAATTTTATATACTGGATTAAGTTATTATATTGATACTTTCCCTCTGTATTAATACTATGTATGAAATAACATTAATATATAAAAATAGATTTTATGTTTTGTTATATAAGCAGCTACAACTAAATTCTTTATTCAAATAATTTAATTTAGTGATCTTTGAATTTATTTATCAGATTTAGGAGGTTTAGGTTTTTTTTCTCATTTGCTCAGAAATTTTGTTTTACATATAACAAATACATACTGAATTCTGTCATAGAATTATATATCTATTGAAATAATTACGTTATTTTATTCTGTCTACTAAAAAGGAGAATAGTATTATGCCTCCTAATTGAAACCAATTTGCATTCTTACAAGCAGATGGGTTATGACATAATATTTTTATGTATTGCTGGGTTTAAGGCTGCAAATATATTGTTTGCTATTTTTTCATTTATATTCATTGGTAAGTTAACCTGTAATTTTCCCTTTAATGTTTTGTTCTAGATTTGATATTAGATTTACATTAGGCTCAAAAACATGAGCTGGATATTTTTCCCTATTATTTTATCATTTGATATAAGATTGGATTTATCTAGTCCTTGAATTTTGGTAAATAGAAAAACATAGAAACTCATCATTTTTGATCATCAGCAAGATGGCGGCACCTGGGCTGCGCACTCCTTCTCGCGGCTGCTGGTTCCAGCCTGGATCCTGCGTGACCCTTTAGCACACTCGAAGTCCTATGTGCAAATGACAAACCAGACTGGCTGAAAGTTAGGCTGACCTTGGGCAGTACCGCCTTCCTTTAGTTCTATCTCATCAACAACATAATGAAGATGTTTCAGAATATGAAAGAAATGGGTTGGAATAAGCTTTGGAAATATAGAGTGCTCCTCATACAGTTATAACAGATGTTCTGGCTTTTACAACTTGTTGAGCTGAGAATATAGGAGCAGTTACATGTAAATGTGTATCAAGCCAGCCTTTGCGTTTTACTTCATTAAAGAAGTAAAAATAAATAAATAGAAAAATAAGTAAATAAACAAGCATCATTTTTATTATAAAAGAAGATTTAAAAAAATTCTACTAACTGCATTCTTCACTGCCTCAAGTCAATACAGTTGTTTTGCTGTTTTTGCAGCAGATTTAGGTTCCTATTTCTCTGTTTTTCAATTGATAATAATTAGATACAAGCTACAACTTTGGGTAGGTAGTCATCATGTTTAATATATATTACTCCAGTATTTTTATTCAATCTCTGCTTTCATTTACTTAATGGTCTTTCTCAGTGCAATGATTTTTCTGATTTTAAAATGATTTATAACAATGGATAATTTTTCTACTTCATTACTGCTTCTATAATATTTATTATTTATTGACTTATTTTTCAGTTTGTTCTTGTCTCTTTTTTATAATTAATGCAGATATTTATTTAAATGTAATGTTTTCTTTCATAATATAAATAATAAAACTATGTAGTGTTGACTACATATCACAAAAATTAACCACTTTCTGCAAAATTCGATGTGGAGCATTATTGCTTTAATTCAAGTATTTTTGAATTTCCATCATGACTTTGCCCTTGACACTGTCTTTACTTTTTTTTTTTTTTTTTGGCCTGGTTGAACTCAGGCCCTTGTGCTTGCCAGGGAAGTGCTTATTCTACTGAGCCATCTCTCCAGCCCTGACACTGTCTTTTCAAAAGTAAACTCTCTTATATTATATTTTGGTATTTCTTTAATGATGAAATTTTGAATTGCGTCATTTTAAATTTTCTACCATTTGTGAATTTGATTACAAGCTTATATTCAAACTATTCTAACTTTTAAAAAGTTACTACGCTCTTTTTCTCAACTCAACTAAATCATTTTTTTGCTGTACATTCCATAATTTCAAAAAACATTATTAGAAATTATACATGCATAATTTCAATATCTTCTTTATGCAATGAACACTGTGTTGTACTTTTCTTCTTAGAGCTAATGAACCTTCTGTATTTAAAATTATTTGTACCCATATTAGGAATATAACCATGTGATCTTTAATGATTGAATTATAGTTCTTTCACCATCTTCTTACAATTGTACCATGCTGTGTTTCTCTTCTTTTCCTATTTATTCTAAGCAACATATACATAGGGGTAGCTTTTGGTATGAAGTTACTTCTTAACCTAGTAAGAATCTTTTTGTTTCTGTTTTCTTTTCTTTTTTTAAAATGTATTTAGTACAGGATCTACAGGGTCTCACTACACAGATCAGACCCCTAGTGATCCTCCTACTGTCAGCCTCCCAAGTGCTGAGATTGCAGGTGCGTACCACCAGTACCAGTCTCCATCACAGACTCGGCGAGGCCCCAAGGGCAGAGCCAGCTCAGCACACTGGGGATCAAACTCTGGTCCCTGTGCCTACCTAAGCAGGTGCTTTAATTTGCTGAGCTATCTAGCCAGCTCAGAAATTCTATTTTAGTTTAACTTCATCAATTAGCCCACTAATCTTGTTTATGATAGCTCAAATATTCTGACTTACTTCTGTGAAGTTATTTTTTAAAATTTGTTCTAATTCATCTTATACCCCATTTTTTTTCTTTTTAATTGGTTTCAATGCTAGGAATATTGGCACACACCTGCAATCCCAGCTCCTGGCAGGCTGTAAATAGGTGGATCACTACAAGTCTAATCTAGTAGTGAGACCTTGAACACCCTGTAGACTCTTCCCTAAAATACATAAATAAATAAATAAATAAATAAATAAATAAATAAATAAATAAATAAATGTGAAGTATACACTCATGGGAAACAGAAAAACTGTTGGTTTTTGACCTGGAAAAGAAGTATTAGGAGTTCTATTTCTTTTTTTTTTTTCTCAAACATGTTGATGCTGATATTTTCCTGAGCCTCCATGCCAAGAAGCCACTTCCTTTACACTTCTGTTGATAACTAGCAATGCCCACTGCCATCATTCTCCCTATATTCAGGAAATCTGTTCTACTCTATAACTATTTGTTAAAAAAATTCCATAAAATTGAAATAAATGCAATTAGCACAAAAAGATTGGTTTTAGTAGAATATTTTACCCAAGATTTTATTTCTCCCTATTAAAGTTGTATATGTGTGGACTATGTACAGTAGGTCCTAATTAAAATAATTCAGAATGTGCCCACTCCAATTATTTTCCTCAGCTTGTATTTTTGTACTGGGATTTTGCATTATCTGGATTAATTGTTAAACCATAGTCATTGTGCAGCATTTTATTCTCTTTTACAAATAGATACTCTTTTAATTTACTTGTATAGTTGCCTTTTATGAACCTCTTGAATGTTTGACTTTTCTTTAATTCTCTTCCTCCCAATTATTATCTTTTATTCGTAGGAGTTAATTGATACTCTAAGTTCTTTGTGTTTTCTCTGAAATGCTTCATAGTCTGGGTACAGGCCCGTTTTATACTTGGATTAGTCTATTGGCCTTACACTCTTTTTAAAGACAGTTATTATAGAGACTGAATCTAGTAAACTGTTATTATTTAATCATCCACAACTGTAATGTCAAAATGCCACTAAGATCTGACATGTGTCTTCAGAAATCAAGAAGGCTAATTGTCCATTCTTTCTGGCTGATCTGTTTCTCTCCACTGGATGTTTTCATGGTTTTAGATTTGTCTTAAATGTACTGTAAGCTTTAAAAAATGGGGTTTTGTGTTGTTTTGTTTTTACTTTCCCTATAATTTAACTAAAGATTGTTTATGTCAGTTCAAGAAATTATCAGGTTTTTATTATATTGGTTTAAGTCTTTCATTCATTTGGTCCATATTCTGCTTCCAAAATTAAAGAGAGTTTTTTTGTTTGTTTGTTGATGTTTCAACAACAAAAAAGATTTCTCCTTCAATGATGTATTCTTTTTATTATGTTTTCAAGATCTTTAACTTTCAATTGTGTCCAATCTTGCAATGCAATTTGTTTTCTGTGCTTCAAATATTATTGCACAATTACTTTTTCTTTGATCTTTATTATTGGTGATTTTCATGTAGCAGAATTCATCAGTAATTTCTTTTATTGTGTTAGCTTTTCTTTTACTCCTTCTATTAAAAATGTATTGACGCATTCCTGGTTTAAATAGCAAATATTTACATATATTTAAAATTCATTTCATTTTATACTTAAATAATCTAATCAGTTAGATTTAATTTGGATGAAGTGGAATATTACACAAGCCCATTTCTCAAATGTGGTAAATACCTTTTGAAGGCATAAATGCCTTGAGCTCAGAAGCAAGCAAGATCCTTCAGTAAAAATCTCTCAGCCTTACCATCACTGTACACAGACAGCTAGCTTCTGGACCTAACAACTCATAAGAGCTTCATATATTTTTAAGTAATTTTGGAAAAAAATTAACTTCAAAAATATACAAATTAATTCATTAAATCTAAATTTCTCTCTGCTGAATCTTATGCAATAATTAATGTAAATTATATACAAAAACATAAGCACTAATGTTTGGTGCACATAGCCTTCCATGTTTATACATTTTATACAACTTCAGTAATTGCTTTTATATTATTGGCTATACTCTTTACAGTTTTGTTAATTATCATATGGTCCTGACTTACAAAGGTTTGGCTTATGATCCTTTGACTTCAGACTTATGTCATAGCTCCATGCTTGGTAGAAAGCATAATGTGGGTTCTGGATTTTGATTCAGGCTCATGCTAGCAATATGTGACAAAGCACTCTCCGTGAGTTCTGGGCAGGGCAGGGAGCTGCAGCTTTCCATCTGCCACTGGACCAAGAGGTAAACACTATGGCACCCTGTGGTGCTAATCTCTGATGTCCAGTGGGTCAGACACATTAAAAGCATTTTTTTACCTTACAATATGTTCAATTTATGATAGGTTTATGAGTGTGTAACTCCATTTTAAGCTGGAGAGCATCTGTATGAAATTATAATTTTAATAACTTCATCTTCTTTACTACATTCATTTACCATATTTAATTAAACTCCTTCTTTGATGTTGGCTATTTAGATTGCTTCCAATTACTTTCATTGTAATAAATTGTATTTCATGAACTTCCGTAGCTAGCAAGGTGTTTCTCCTGTGCCAAGCCTGGCATAGACAATGCAAGACTTGAATTCCTAAAAATCTGTGTTCAAATCCAACACCAGTCTTCATCTACTGAGAAATTCCCTTTCCTCTGTAGGCTTCCTTAGGCCAAGCTTACGGGGTTTCCACTGAGGTTAAAAATGTTATGCTAATTTTATCTGGCGTCAACTCAATGAATGGTAATTGACCCTACCCAGGCCTTCTTGCTAATAACAAGCACATATGAGCAGATTTATTTAGGCAAAGGAAGTGAATGGCTAATGACTCTTTTCAAGCATTATCTGATACCAAATGTCTGACTCAATGACTCATGCACATTTAGCCTAGAATAGTCAGTAAACACAAGCATCCTTCACATCACATAAGTAGCTCAGCCTATGAATAATATGCCCTCACTTTACAGATGAGCAAGAGAGGCACAGAGAGGTTAAGTGACTTTCTCAAATCACACAGCTGGAAAGTGACAAATTAAATCCAGTCTCTTTAGCTCCTGAGATCATATACTTAATGTTATGATGCTTCAAACTCTGACAAGCATCTTTGTTGCTAATTACTTCTTATATCATGACACATTTTAACGAGGTTTCTTAAGTTAAAATTGCACAAGATTGAAGGCAAATCATTTCTTCTCTACTCATTTTCTACTGAGTAATAATACTCATATTTCAGTATTCCTTGTTTAACAAATATGTACACTTCATCTACTGATTTAAATTTTATTTAAAAGTAGGCTCACTTCACATTCTTTTTTTTTAATCCTGTACAGACATCTCTTATCATAAATAATTAGTAACTATTAATCAAGCAGTCTAAATGTTTCATTTCTTTGTGAAATATTCTCCTTCTAAAAATCATTGAGAACTAAAAAGTCATGATAGATCCATACTTGAAGACTGTCAGGTCAGGATCAGATATTTAAACATTTTTGTAAGAGAACTTCCTGGATTTTACCAGTAATCTTAGAATAACAAAAGAAAAAATGTATTACCATTGAGAACTTCTTGGCTAGTCTTGAATCTGTAAGGGTAATAACCAACCACTTCATGGGACTATCATGTAACACTGGCAATTTGTCAGTGCATCTCCATCTGCTTTGTAAACCTGCCCTAAATTTAACATATGCCTCACACAGTGGAAAGGTGTATTATTGTCTCTGGTTTGAAAACATTAAAGTATAATCCCAAATATTAAAGGCAGCAGGAAATATGGAATGAAATTCTAACACATTTTGATGACTGAATTTGCTACCAGCAGGCTGACTAAGCAGAAGCAGCATCCCTGATGCATGGAACTTCCTGCAATAAAAGGTGTAAGTAACTCCCTTGATGTCACAGAGATGTTGTAAAGATTAATGTGATGATATATTGCCCTTGCTCTTGTAATAGGCACTTACAAATGCTGTTATTGTCATGATGGAAAGATTACTTATCAAGAACACCTCCCATCTATAGGTTCTATAGTCATATGTGTTTTGAAAGGTTCCAATTACTACAAGCATAAATTGAGATATATTGGAAGGTATAAAGTATAGATACTATTGTGTGCCTCAGACCTGTAGTTATATATCATACTGCTGTAGTGTGAATGAACCTATCAAATCATATTAGCACATTTCGATGAATTAAAACCTTAAGTAAGGCTATTATAAATATTGATAATATTTAATTTAAAAATATAGTGTCTTTCCTTGTGGTACACTTAGAAAAAAAATTGATAAAGCAGGAGTCTGGAGAAATGGCTCAGTGGAATAAGTGCTTCCCTAGCAAGCACAAGGGCCCAAGTTCAATCCAGGTTCTGAAAAAAAAAAAAAAAAAAAAAAGAATATCAGTTTGTAACTTAAGTTTTTGGGGCTGGGGAGATGACTCAATGGAATAAGTGCTTCCCTGGCAAGCACAAGGGCCTGAGTTCAATCCCTGCTTCTGTCAACAAAAACTTAATAAAGCAAAAATTGCCTAATAAATTTTATTTTTGCATCCAATAAAAACTTTTCTTATTGAATCTAAATATTGTTTTTCCATGCAAGAAAAACCTTTGGAATTATCTTACTTTTTCAATGAACTTCATTAGTAAAGTCATCGCTTAAGAAATGAATTGTATGAGAGCCATATATTTTCCCCAAAATCTGCCGAATGAGTAACAGGTGGAAAGACTTGTGGGATAACTTATATACCAGTGAATTTTATGTTATTCTAGAGAAAAAAGTAATATATGCCTTATGTTGACATGTTACCAGTACATAGATTTGTGAACCTTTTTACTTTGTATTCAATCCCTACTCTAAGATGAGTTGAATTCATATGTGTGCTCTATGACACAGTCGAGTGCTGAGACAAGATTTCTTTTCCCTGAAAACCAGCCCACTGAGTCATCAGCCTGGCTTGAATTACAGAGATTTGTGTGCTTTTCTACAACTAATGTAAGTGCCCTTTGCTCCTCCTCCTCCTCCTCCCTGCATTCTCAGGGAGCAAAGCCAAAGCCACATTGACTCTGTCAGCAGAAAAGTAGCACAACACACTTCACTCACATCAATTCAGCACCTCAGTTGAGGGATGCAGGGGAGAAAAATAAAAATAGCAGGCTCCTTATGTAATGATCAAGAAGCACTTTAATGATATTACTGATGGCAAATATTTACCACAAAGTTTCTGCTTAACCAAATCTATTAACAGAACTCAAACATAAGAGATAATAAAAAGTTCATACAAAAAAAAATGTATCCTTCAGACTCTGTAGGTGACACATTTGATGTCCACAGGCTTCAAGAATGACCTTCATTATTTTCAAGTAAGTGACTAAGGCCTTTATAGCCAGGATCTTATTTTCTTAAACACAGTAGACACTTTCATTATGTCATCAGGGTACAGTCACATGATAGATGATAGATAGATAGATAGATAGATAGATAGATAGATAGATAGATAGATGATAGTTAATTTGGTGGAATTCATTGTGCACATTTGGGTGGGGAAGAGAGAGTGGAATAGAAAGGAAAGAGGAAAAGAAATATCGAATAGAAATCTCCCTTTCATTGATATTAACTCTTCAGCTTGTGTAATTATAAACTGTGCAACAGTAAGAACTTACAAAACTGTGGAGCCTAGAATGTGTCTTCATGGTCCCCTGTGCCTTGCAGAGCCCCATGTCCTATCCCATGATCAATCTACTTAAATACCTCAATTTAGGATAAAAGTAGCCTACATGTGGATGCTAACTGTGTTAACAAAGAATGACCCAGTTCAAAGCTGGAAGATCCACCTGTGCTCAAGAGACAGCCTCCTACCTGGCATCCTCTACAGAGCTGCAAGGCCAACATCAGTAATACAAGGTTTTTTTATTTATGCTATGATTATAAAATCTAATACTGATGTAAGGTTTTACTTTATTTCTAAGTGCACCTGTTACTGTGGCCTCTTCTGCAGGTGATCATAGGTATGGATAAGACAGAGCTGTGAGAAGGTACAGGTGAATAACAATGGACAGAAGAAGACAGAGAAAATGAAAAAGAAGACAAGATAAAGAAAAAATAGGGCCCAGCGAAATGGCTCACTGGAATAACTGCTTCCCTGGCAAGCACAGGGGTCTGAGTTCAATCCCTGGTTCTGCCAAAAAAAAAAAAAAAAAGAAAAAGAAAAAGAAAACCCATGAATAGAAAGTATTAAAAGGGGAGCAGACTGTACAAACTGGTGTATGAAACAAATTTAGTGGGCCTTCAGATTTCATTGAATCATATACAATAAGGTTATTTAAATTCATACTTTAATCATATCTGTGTTTATATGTTAATGGTTTAACTCGAAGCGTTTAAGTTGATTTAATACTTAAGATATTAGTATTACATTACATTAATTTTATTCTTAAGATTTAAATAATGATTCAGAAAATCTAAGTCCTCTTGAGCTGTTTCCCTCATTTACTAAAGGAAGTTACAGATTTTTCTCTGTTTTAGTTTCCTTTCATGAAGTAATGTTAGAGAAAACAGTTCATTTATAAAAAGAAAAAGGTGAAAATATGCTTAGTTGGATATGGCATAAAGAAAGACAGAGAGCAGAAAAATCTCACTAATTTTTATTATAAAAACCTTATTTACTATATAATTGTTCAACTAAGACCAACTAAAATGCTTGGTCTTACCCACTAATGCATCAGTATGGGTTCCTACTAGTGAGTTTTTCTTGGATTAAGAAAAAAAATGCTTATTTTGAAGACTAATGCAACTCACTAACCAGTAATGAAAGTTCGTGTCCAGGAAAAGGATTAGCAGAGTTGAAAAATGTGAGAAAAATACATGACATACATATCTGCTCTTTTTTGTTGTTGTTTTGCTTTTTAGGGAAAGGCCTACAGGGTGTTCAGGGTCTCACTACTAGATCGGACTTTTAGTGATCCACCTATTTACAGCCTCCCAAGAGCTGGGATTACAGGTGGGCACCAACATGCCCAGTCTCAATTGCTGTCTCAGCACGTCCTGAGGGCGCAGCCTACCAGACAGGCCTGGCGACTGAACCCCGGCCGGTGCGCCGAACCTTTGATCCCTGAAATATTTACTCTACCTTTACAATTTCTACTTTTGTTCAGAAAACCATATGAAGGTAGAAGAGAAAATAAAAGCTCTTACTGCTGTGGAATGCTGCTCTGCTGTAAGAGATTCATGACTAGAGGAATTGTAGCTCCATATTTAGGCTTTGTGAGCCAGAGTCAACTTCATGGAAAAGGTGCAATTTTATTTGAGCTTTAATAATCTGAGTAGAATTTAAGTAAAAAGAAAGAGGAAAAATAGCTCAATGAAGAGTATGGAAATAGAACAGCTTGGCTCGACTGGTAAAGGGCAGCAGAGGTTGACAAGGATGGTAAAGTTCAATCTGAGGACACCTGAAGAAACACTAAGAAGTCTCCCGGTAGCAAGCAGAATAGTATCTGCTGTACCTACACTTTTTCTTTTGATATCCAAGCAAAACATCACGGCCTCCTCTCAGCCAGGACAAGGCACTCTTCCCATTTCCTGAGCATCCCCCTGTTGTCTGAGGTCTCCTTCTAGTGGCTGACATTCACCACAGCCTTCCTTCTTCTGTCTCCTTACACTTTTATTTTGCATCTCCTGAGATCTTCAGGTTCAACCTGATTCGTGTATAGCTATAGCCCTCACCCCTTCATTACTGGAATCAGTACTGATTCAAAATAGTTTAGAATGCAAAAAATTCTAACTGTAGACTAAGGGAACTTGTATAGTTTCGTTGCATGGTATTACAGCAGAGTATGTAACAACCTAACATTGAAATTGAAAGCGGCTTGAGATTTTTTAGCCCTTTCTACCCCAAGAAACTTCTCACAACTGTGTTTTTTGCTCAAAATCCAGATGGCCACAATTTCCTGTCTGTGAGTGTCTGAGTATGGGTATATAATGTGCATGTCTCTATTTCCATCTTCCCTTAGCTCTAGAATATACCATTAGTCTTGCCACATTTTCTAAACAAGGATGATTAAAAACTAAAATCTTATGACATTAAGAATTCAAGGTAATTTTGCTGTCTGTCTCCATCTCTACCTCAATTTAATTTTGCATAAGCTAAAAATTTTATTGGCAAGTTTTCTTAAACAACAGAGCATTGATTTCAGTGATGAGTTCTGCTATTCTGCTATAATACTAAAAACAGCTGCAGCTATTTCTATTTTTTAGGGTTTTTTTTCCTTCTTGTTGCATATTATTTAGGCTTGATTAGCTAAGCAAATCACTTAGGGTCAGGGGCAAGGACAAGATGTAGCCAACAAAATTTTTTAGATGACAGAAAGACCATTTGAAACAGAAGCTGGGCAATGTTTGGTTAACAAGTGGGGAAAAACAGACCTTGCTATTCTTTTGCTTTTTGGTTGTTCTTTTTCTGTCCTTCCACATTTCAACAAAATAAACTCCAGCAAATAAAAAGAAAATCGCTATAGGAAAACAAAGCAATAGCACTGAAAGTGCAAAGTGGGGAAAAACTGGCTATGTAGATAGAACAGTTCTATTATTTCCACAAAATATTTTGCCCTTCACTGGTGACCCTTTGCATCTGTTGCGTATGGTGCTGAGCCAGGGACATTACAAAAGTCAATGGGGATAATGTAACAGACTCCAGTTCCCTAATGGGAGAGACGCCTTCATTTATGCTGTTCTAAAGTATGCATTCTAAAGACTTACAAAACAATTTGGCTGTTCTGTAGCTTTTAGATTTCCCTGAAAATCACCAAACCACCATCATAATCTGTGTAATTAGTCTGTGTTTAGGAAGCGTGTTTACAGTAGTCTTTCTGTAAAAGAAGGTTCTTTGGGAGTAAATGATTTGATTTGTCCTTTACTGGTCTCTGGGAAGAACATTCAACTGTGGGGTTGGTTAGACAGAAACTGTGCTAAGGGCATTTTCCCTTAACACAGCTGCAGGATTAAGATCTGGATATAAACTCAAGAGGATAAAATATTCCACTGCCAGCAGACACCATACCAAGGCAGGGTCAAGGTCTCAAACACAGCACACAGTGCCAAGTCCATCTGCCCCTCTTTTTCTCACTTAGATAAAATCTAGGTAAGATGAACCTTGTTGGCAGTGTTGATCAATGAAACTGGAGCACAAATATCACAATCTGTCATCAGCAGATAGAAGCAGTTCTGGGTCAAAGCCAAGCCTCAGAAGGGAAGCCCTGAGATCCACATACTGATGTTCATTTTTATAACATTGATCCATGGATAGTTATTCCCTTTCCTTTTTCCCAGCCCTCTATTTCAGAGCCTCATAAGCACAGTCCTGGAGTTCAAATGAACTTGGCACACTCACTATGGCCACCTGTTACTCTCAAGGCACAGGCAAGGCGACAAGTGGGAGAAGACTCAGTGTCCCCCGACATAATGAGCTCTTCCCCAGAAGACTCAGTGTCCCCCGACATAATGAGCTCTTCCCCAGAAGACTCAGTGTCCCCCCGACATAATGAGCTCTTCCCTTGACTTTTCCCATCAACAGGGAAGCTGTGGCCTGTCTGCTGTGTCTACTTGCTGAGGCCCAGTGTCAACCGCTGTTCTTTATTGTGCTGAAGAACAGCTCCTGGATGATTTCTGTGTGCAGGAGGTGCTGGGCTGCCACTGAGCAGCTTTTGCTAAAAGAAAGCAGTGCCGCCTTCCATTCACACTAAATGACCCCGGCTGCTTCTTGTTGCACACTACTCCGTGATGGATGCATGTGTAAATTTCAGCTGCACGTCTTTTATGAGTTGCATGCTGTTTCTCCAGCTTTTTTTATACAGCATCCTCCTGCTTGCAATGAAACAAGCGTATTGGGTTTTATACGGTTATAAAATCCAACACAAGACAAGCTATACAAAAGGCTTTTTACATAGCTTGAGACTTCTTCACAATGCCTTTTCCCCATCACTTCCACACCTTTGACTTCCTCATTCAATTTTTAAATTCCTTGTTCAACTTTGGGGCAATGACCACTTTTCTTTAATGTCTTGTTTGCTTTTATGAATTTAATGCATGGAAATCATTCTTCTTGACGATGGATGAGCACATGGGTGTAGACTTGCAATGATAACATCTGTTTTTCCCAGATGTTGAAATAATCCCTTATTATACACTTAGTATGCTGGTCAGTACAAATCAAAATTCAGCTTGAGTTTGTGGATCCTATAGTATTACTGGAGTCAAGCCTGATATGTGGTCATCAAAACTATAAGTTGGTATCACTGGTAAACCTCATTCTTGGGATAAAATCTATAACAGTATTAATCCATCATCTGCAGCAAAAATCCATTTAGCTATCTTCATTTTACTATAAATGATATACCATGTAAATGCAGCTACCTACATTGTGGAATTTGTTTACAAAATAATGTGCATAGGTTCTGCATTGCTTTGAAACACATTTCCTTATGCAATAAACCCAGACAACCTTCTGTTACATTATGTGCTATCCTATTAACAGTAGTCAAATCTTCCAAAAGGCTTTCTTGAGTTTATGTTAATCCGCAGTTAACATGACCTTCAAATGAAATCTTGGCTGTGGATCTACATCCAAAAGAAAACTTCAATACCAGCCATGCTCTGCCTGTGCCAGGACACTTGCAACATGATCAACAAGTTGCCCATCTACCCTTACAGGCAAGGCAAAGAATTATAATTTAGAAGGCGGTCTGGAAATCTATTATTATGGAGGAGGTAATTCAAGATGCCTGGGAAATATGAGGCACAGGTCAGCCCTAAATGCATACTTAGGACCAACAGCTCTTACAGAGAAGTAGTAGAGGGCAGAAGCTTGTATGCAAGGGCACAAGCCATGCAAATATCCGGGGAGGAGGAGAAGGGGAAGCCAGCACAAAGGACCTCCTATGGGGATGTGCATCAACATAGGATGGAGGTCAAAGTCTCTGGAACAGAGACAGCTGGGGAGAAGGGTGGAGGAAATGAAGTTGGGAAAGGCTCCAAAGGCAAAATGGTGGCTGTATAGACCATTAAAGGAAATTTTCATTTTGTTCTAAATATGAAAAGCATAAAAAATGTAGAACAGGGAAATTATAATTATCAAAACAATACAATAATTGTCTTATAATAAGTAAGAAGCATTTTAAAAATAAGACCCAGGAGAAGAAATATCTAATATCTAGATACCTAAATGTCTCAGAAAGGTAAAAGGGCTTTTTGATCCTGAAACAGTTCCCTTAGATGGGGGGGAAGTTATTTTAGTCAGAGGTAACACTTACATGCATAGAGGGCAATATGCAGGGGAGCACAGGAGAGAGAAGTGTCCTCAGATATTGAGATAGTCCTTGAATACCTGCTCTGGATGAAGGAAATGGCACAGGTGAGGTTAGTGTCAGATCATCAAGGTCCCTGCCTGTCACCTTAAGAAATCTGGAGTAGAACAACTAGGCTAGGGAGTCACTGAAATATTTTAAGTAAGAAAGTAATGCGACATGACCAAAGTGTTATTTTGGAGTTATAAATCTGTCAATGGTGTGAAGAATTAATGGAAACACTATGGAGTGTCTGAGATCAGGGATACCAGCTGGGCAACTTGAAGCTATTGGAGTAGGAAGAAATGGACTGGGACACTAACAGTAAAGAGAAATACACTGGAGATTTAGGTAGCAGAGAAGGCCACACAATGGGAGAGGAGTGGTGAAACTGAAGGCTGTCAAAGATAATTCCTTGGCTCATGATTTGAGGAATTCACTCCATGGTGACATTGTTACCCAAAATAAGATACAAGATCACATTTGAGACTAAGCACATTTTCAGATTTGATACAAAATACAATCTGTCAAATAGAAATATTTAGTGGAATAAAGACATAGAAAAATTAAAAGAGTACAGATACAAAATCATAGGTTTAACAACTATATTCCACAAAATGTGAGGGACAATTTATCTATGTAGAAAAACTAATATCTGATGAGAATCTGGATGTATTAGAAGATGGAAAAGAAGTAAAAGGTAAGTGAGTTTGTTTGGAAGTAGCTCTGTACTCTTCTTCTACAAGAATATCTATTAATAATAAAGATATGAGTATATAAACATGTATTTGTCTTTGTACACATGCAAATATTTTATTTAATGAATAGCATATATGGGTGTTTTATATACATCCACACACATATTTAGTAATTAGGAAAATTCTTTGGATAATTTATATAAAGAAGAACAGACTTCAGTTGATGGGTATAATCTGCGTTCAGCCAAACAATAAAAAGCAATGCTTCCATTTCAATCTTTGTGGATAAAGTATTTCATACCATTTGAAAAGGTAAGAAAAAAATTCTGGTGCCAGGTTGTTGGTAGCAGAAGGAGCAATGATCCGTTAAATTTTAGATTCTGAATTTGAAATGATGCTCAGAACTAAAAACGTATTTGCTCGCTACAAAATTGAAATTCCTCATCATAAACAATCTGATCCAAAGTTCTAAGTGTTCAAAACAGATAACAGTTGAAGCTAGTTAGGGCTATAGGTTATCAGAAATAAAATGAGACAATAGTGACAATAACCACATAGATATCAAGGTGAAGGACCCTGAGTAGAGCCTAAGTTGTGACTTGATCAAAGACTCAAGGGTCATTTTTGTCACAGTTTTTAGTTAGTATTGAGTTGGTTAATTTCTTAGAATAGAAAATTCTTTCCTACAGAGGAGATGATTTACACGTAGCTAATCCCATAGCAGGTACTATAGGATGAGGACTGGCTGCCCAGGGGAAACTCCATGCAAATTTTACTAGCATCGTCCATTCTGGGCAATAGTAATGGGAAGTGAAAGCCTTTGGATAGGGAGAAAAAGAAAGTGAACTAAATCCTGGGACCAAGCCCATATATAGTGCACATTGCTGAATTTTTCAAGTAAACAGCAAAAAGATGAAAATGATATTCTCTAGAAAGTATATAAACATGAATGTACACCTAAACCTACAGATACAATGAAACGGCGGTGACAAATGAATCATTTGCTCAGAAATATCACTAATCTAAGTTTGAGATTACAAACTGTAGAATCCAGAAGAAGAAAGTAAGTAACCAGTATTCCAGTGGAGTTGGCTATCAAATTTTAACTTAATGCCTTAATTGTATGCTGCAATGAACTCTGGTGACACTGGTCTGGGGTCTTGGTACATGATTTTCTCTGAAAAACTACTATGGAGGATCTACATTGGCTTAGTCTGCAAATGAATGTTTGAGAAGCCAGTGCTGTGAAATTTCCGATTTCACACTCACCATAAACTTTAGCAGGTTAGAAATATCAGATCTTTGGAAATAAGTTACCATAGTTTTTGAGATGCTGAAGAGACTGAAAGAACCTATTTGAAAGACAACCAGCTTATAGCTGTTAGAAACCAGTCACAAAACTATGTATCTCTAGTGGAGGACATGAAGAATATGAAACCAGATAAAGTTAATTCTTGTACTTTAAGCATATAGACACAATTGGGGCTTTTATTTTTAATCTTTTACTATAATTCCAAGGGACATCTATGTTTGTTACTTTGTTTTGCATCATAAATTTATTGAGATAGACTTGATATCCAAATAAAAATATTTCTATGTTTTCATAGTTTTGTTATAGAATTATCCCTATCTATTTTGCTGTCACAGTATTATCCTTTCATCTAGTTGATAAATTCTGATATGTTCTAATGACAATGTGATTGGAGAATATGTTCAAAGGGAAATAATACAAGAAATGGATTTTCCACTGTAGTAGTAAGTTCCTTGTTGCTAAGACAAAATTCTCTGCACTTGAAACTTAAAGGAAGAAAAGTTTAATTTCCCTCCATATTCTGGGGTCTCATGCCATGGTGAGCTGGTTCTGAGGCAGCAACAGCATGGCAGAATGGCATGAAGAAGAAAATACACCCTCATCCTAGAAGCCAGGAAGAAGAGAGAGGAGAGAAGACAAAGAATAAACTTTTCAGGTGTCATCCTCAGCGACTGTTGTCCAACCCCATCCTCATATCCAAATAACACACTGAACCATGAACAAATGACCCCAAAAGATTTCTAGTTGCCTTTGTGGGAACAGGACTCAGCCTGAAAAATAAACTTCACCTCCACAAAAGTTGAGTTCTTCGCATGTAACAGATGGCTTTGTCTAGGGCTGCCTGGGTATTATTGGTCAGCTTCACAGATAAAGAGAAAACAAAATCTCTGAGAAATTCAAGGGAAGTATTCCTTTTTCTACTCTTCTAAACCTGATGATTAGTAAAAAGAAGGAGATATGATAAATAAAATAATACCCTCCTCAAAGATATCAACATATAAATCCTTAGAAACTATGGATATGTCATCTCACATATGATAAAGGGGCATTTTAGGTATAGCTCAGTTTAAGATCTAGATAATATAAAAAGATTATCCTCAATTATTCAGAAAGGCCAAAATAACTATAAGGCCTTTATAAATGAAAAAGGGAGAAAAATCAGTATGTGTCAGAGGAGGAAGTTATGAGGTAATTTTCATGAAAGTGAAGTGAAGAAATTTGGAAAGGTGTATGGGATGGTGGGCTGCCCTAAGTCAGGGAAAACAGGTGGCTTCTAGTAGGTAGAAAAGGGAAAGCAACAGACCAACTCATAGAGTCTTCAGATGGAAACCTCCGTTCAGGTTTCTGATCTCTAATATTGTAATGCAATATATGTTACTTAAATCACTGAGTTTGTGGTCATTTATTAGAGTTGCATTAGAAAACTAAGGCAGGAGGAATTTTCTACTCATCCTGCTACTTTCTTGCCTTGCTCCTATTTCTAGGGAGTAACAATGCTTTGTTTGACTTTTACTTAAGAAATGAAAGCAAACCTTGTTGATGTAGGTCATTTTTTTCTTTTCTGGCATTGTGTGCACACAAGCTCCTCCATGTCTACCCACATCATAAGGGTTTCTAAGCACATGTGTGGCCCAAGGCTGTGCAAGAGTAGGCTATCAGGGAACAGGATTATTTGGTTCTCAAACATGGCCTTTATAAATAATTAAGATAGTATTTTGATATTACCTTGCCATTCCTTTCTGATTTTTCATCTTTTAAAATGGAAAAATGAGAGTAGGCTGTGGTTTTTGTGGGTTTTGATGACTCCTAAAAACACCAAGTAAAAGGTAGAAAAATATTTCAAGTGTTGCAGGGGGAATTGAAACTGCAGAGGAATGAGCAAGCCTGTTAAATCTGATAATGAGAAGTTTTATTATAATGTATAGTTGGGTCTCCATTCCTACCGGTTCAACAAGCACTGGATTGAAAATGTTTGTGAAAAATTCCTATCTGTACTGAACATGTACAGACTTTTCTCCCTGTCCTCATTCATTAAACAAAGTAGCATAACAACTATTTACACAGCATTTTCACTGTTGTAGGCATCATTGCTACTTTGCATATAATTTCAAGTGTGAGAGTTTGAAATTAATTTTCTATGGATATCCAAGGATGAGTATAATAAAAATATACTGCTTTCTGTGTAGAAGCAAGGTATCATATTTAATTAAGGAATATGAGAGCACTTACATTAAAGTCAGGAAAAATATGTATGATCCTTTAAGCTGTTATTATATAAAATGCTTATTAAGGTTTAACCAACTTGACTAGACAATAATAAATTCAAGGTATAAAATTCACAAAAGGAGGTAAAATTATAGGTATTTTCAGGTTAGGGCTTATTCAGCTAAAATGCAAAAAAAAAAAAAAATGATCTAAAGCAATTATGGGGAACTAGGGAGAGGGGAGTGGGAAGCCAATGAAGGGAAAGGGAAGAAAGAATAGAAGGAAAAGAGAGAACAAGCTTTGATGAATAGGAAAGATTGCATGGAAAGGAAGAAAAAGAGAACAAAGGTAGAATCAAGACATATCATGCACAGGTACAAATGCATATGATGAAGGTTATCATGTATATCTAAAAAGTACCAGTAAAATTAATTTTTTAAAAAGATCATGATGGGATATGTATGAGACTGTCTGGACTGCCGGACCCTGAAGCTACCCAGAGAGCAGGCCCAGCGTATGAGAGAGACTGCCTGGGCTGCTGGATCCTGAAGTCACCCAGAGCACAGGCCCAGAGTGGAACCCTTCAGCAGAACTCCCTGAAAAGAGGCTAGAGGCAAGCTCCACCGAGATGACTCAGGAGCCGAACATCTTACCAGTGTGACACAAGGGTTCACCTGCAAGGCTGCAGCAGGAAGAGGTGGAGCACAGCAGCCAGACGCAAGCTGGAGGAGTCTGAACTTCATAGATCTGGACCTTGTACTAAGGTAATAACTCTATCTAAGCTCTACCCCAAAGGTCAAAAATCACTTGTATACAAAATGACAAAGAGAAGGATCAAAAAGCTTCCTCAGGCCCCGAGTCCATCCAGTACAAATGCGGAAGACACTAATATAGAGGGAAATGGAAATCACAAACCTCAAATCTCTCAAATAATAGCATTGGAAGCAAAGAAACAACTGCAGAAAGGTACAGAAGAAATCAGATCAGAAATAATTTCTGAGGTAAAAAATGTAGCGATAACTGTAATCAAATATGTACTGAGTGCTTCTAAAGAATACACTGATTAAAAAAAAAAATAGAGCAGAGTATAAAAATGATGGAACCCCTGAACAAGCAATATAGGAAAAAAACAGAATTATTAAACAGATCCACAATGATATACAGGAAAATAAAACCTCAATCTCAAGCTGGCAAATCAGTTTGAGTGTAAGTTAAAATAGACTTTCTGACCTTAAAGACACCATTGCACCTAGTAAAAAAGTAAGCAAAGATCTCTTAAAAATAATTAGGATGGATCAATCTTGCCCACGCCTGCCCAGCCAGAGACCCGCATGAGACAGCGGCTGACTCCAGCGGCCTCCTGGATCCTGCCCCAAGCACTCCCAGTGAGTGGGAATTTGCACAACTCACTAGGCTTCCCAGATCAGTGAGTGCGTGGTGAATCTGAGGGAGAGCCATTGGCTTCTTCCCATGAGTGCTACCCGGATCCCCACCTCTAAGCCCTCCAAGCCAGAGACCGCCCTGAAACCTGAGGACCCACTCACCAACAGCTTCCCAGATCCCCTGCAAGTGGGAATTTCCAAGACTCCCTGGGCATCAAAGTTCAGTGAGCATAGACCTCCAGGCCGCGTGGCCTGAGAGACATTTCCCAGGGATTCCCTGCCTCCCCACCCACTCCCGTGGCAAGGTGAGAGCTCCAGGCCTGCCAGAGAAACATTTCCCAGCAATTACCGGTCCCACCCCACGGCCCCAGACCCAGTGCAGGTCGGCCTGGAGTGAGAACTCCAAGCTTGCCACGCCAGAGGGCCATTTCTCAGCAATCCTCAGTCCGACGCCACAGCCTGAAACCCAGTACAGCCTGGTCTGTGAGTAAGGGCTCCAGGCCCACTGCACTGAAGGGACCTTTCTCAGCCTTCTCGGGTACAGCCTGTAGACCTGGAGCCAGCACAGGCTGGTCGACCCAGTACAGCCTACTTGATGAATAACATCGTCCAGTATCCTTTTGTGAGCCCAGAAGACCCACCAAAGCCCAGGCCTGCCCACCTAGAGAGCGACTTGCCGGACACAGGAGGCTGACCACGGCGATTTTCTGGATCCTCGCCCCAAACACAGCTAAGACGAGAAGTTTTCATTACATGCTCTGCATCCCAGTTTGGTTGGTGCTCGCCTGAACAGGGAACCAACAGAGGGGAACCAAAGGAGCTGCATCAAAAGCATAAAAGGAACTGAACACAACAGCTAGATCCAGGATAGGCATACCTGGATAATCTCAAACTTAATAGACTGGCACCCGAATCTCATGACAAACTGAGGTTATAGCTGAACCAAAACTGTACACCAAAGGTCAATGATCAGTGCTATACAAAATGACAAAGACAAGGGGAAAAATGAAATCCCAGACCTCGAGTCCACCAGTAAGGGCAGAGGACACTAGCTCAGCTGCAATGAATGAATTAACAGATACAGAAGCAAAAGAATAACAGCAGAAAGCCATAGAGGAAATAAAATGAGAAGTAATTCCCCAAATTAAAAAAGAAATATCTGAATACATAGTATCTGAAATAAAGAATGAATTCCAGAAACATTGGGTGGAAAAACTATGCTCACCCAGAACAAGTGCAGAGAGCACTATTCCAGCTGATATATATAAATTAACAGCACCTGAAGCAAAGAAACAACAGCAGAAAGATCATGAGGAACTCAAAGCAGAAATAAGTTCTGAAATCATAAGAATTCTTTGAAAAAAAAGAATTCTTTGAAATCATAGCATCTGAAATACAAAAACAAGTGCAGAAATATACAGAGGAAACCCAACTTGGAAGAAAAAATGCAGGAAAACAATTAATAACTACCTCTAAAGAAGACATGCATAAAACAATTGAGGAGATCAGAAATATGATGGTTTCCTTGAATTTGCAGTACAGAAAAGAAATAGAACACATGAAACACAGTCAAAGAGATGTAGAAGAACTAAAAATATCAATCATGAGTCTACAAAACCGTTTGAGTGAAAGCAAAGACTGAGTTTCAGATCTTGAAGATGCCAGAGCAGCTAGTGAAAAGGTGAGAAAGGATCTGTCAAAAACAACAAGAATGCAGGAAAAAATAATCCATCACCTGCGAGAAGATGCCAGGATGAACAATGTGAGGATAATTGGTATTAATGAGAATGAAGGAGCCAAAACAAATGACATAAAAAGAATTTGGGGAGAAATAATCACAGAAAACTTCCAAAATATGAGGAAACAATCCATCATTCAGGTCCCGAAGTATACAAAACACCAAATAACTTCAACCCAAGTAGAAACACACAGAGATATATATTAAGTAGGATCCCAGAAATACAACACAAAAATAATATACTGAAAGCTGCTAGAGAGAAGAAGGAGCTCACATTCAAAGGAAAACCCATCAGAATTACAGCCGACTTCTCTACACAAACAATGAAGGTAAGAAGAGCATTGAGCAGAGTTCTTCAAGTCCTACATGAAAGCAAATTCCAGCCCAGATTATTATACACTACAAAACTCACTTTCATGTTTGTTGGAGAACTGAAATACTTCCACGACAAAGAACAACTAAAGAATTTTATGACAAAGCCATCTCTTCTGAGGCTGCTGAAAGATGTTCTACAGAGAGACCACAATGACCAGAACTCACTGAATGAGAATGGAAGGAACCCAATAAACAGGACAGACAATTAAACAAAGGTTACAAAGGACTGAACAACACTAGGCCAATATCCCTCATGAACATAGATGCAAAAATACTCAACAAAATCCTGGCAAATAAAATACAGCAAATCATCAAGAAGATCATACACTATGACCAGGTAGGATTCATCCCAGGGATGCAAGAATGGTTCAATATTAGAAAATGTATAAATGTAATACACTATATTAATAGGCTGAAATCTAAAAACCACATGATCATCTCAATTGATGCAGACAAAGCCTTTGACAAAGTCCAACACTCATTCATGTTCAAGGTCCTACAGAAAATTGGAATAGATGGACTCTATGCTAACTTGATAAAAGGCATCTCTGACAACCAAAAAGCTCATATAATCCTAAATGGGAAAAAACTGAAATCTTTTACTCTCAAATCAGGTACAGGACAAGGATGTCCTCTATCGCCCCTCCTATTCAATATAGTCTTGGAATCCTTAGCAACAGCCATTAGAAAAGAGGGAGAAATAAAGGGAATAAGAATAGGTAAACAAGAAGCTAAATTATCACTATTTGCAGATAACATGATACTTTATTTGGAAGACCCCCAAAATTCCACCAAATAACTACTAGACCTGATACAGAAATTCAGTACCATAGCAGGATACAAAATCAAACTCAAAAGTCAATAGCATTCCTCTGCAGATAACAAGCACACTGAAAGGGAAACAATAGAAACAGTACCTTTTACAATAGCACCTTAGAAAATGAAATACCTTGGGATTCACTTAAGCAAGGAACTCAAAGGTTTTTTTCATGGAAAATTACAACACCCTAAGAAAAGAGAGTACAGAGGATTTCAGAAAATGGAAAGATATTCCATGTTCCTGAATTGGAAGAACCAACATCTTGAAGATGGCCATACTACCAAAATTGCTGTACAGATTTATTTCAATCCATATCAAACTGCCACCAACATACCTCCCAGACATACAGAAATTATTCCTAAAATTTATTTGGAACCACAAATGACCTAGAATAGCAAAGGCAATCTTGGCCAATCAAGACAAGGCAGAAGGCATCACAATTCCTGATTTGAAATTATACTACAAAGCCACTGTGATAAAATCAACATGATATTGGCAACAAAATGGACCTGAGGATCAGTGGAATAGATTAGAAGACGCAGAGGCATCACAAAAACACTCAGCTATCTTATCTTCGACAAAGGGGCTACACAAGCTCACTGGAAGAATGATAGCCTCTTTAACAAATGGTGCTGGAAAACATGGCTTTGTACATGCCGAAAACTAAAACTTGACCCAGCTCTATCACCATGCACTAAGTTAAAGTCAAAATGGATTAAAGATCTAAACATTAAAACAGAAACACTCAATCTCCTGGAAGAGAAAGTAGCAGGAACTCTTGAAGACATAGGGGTAGGTAAAGAGTTCATGAACAAACATATATTTGCATGAGAAGCACTTGAAAGAATCAGCAACTGGGGATCAACTCTTGTTGAGGAGCTTCTGCATGTCAAAAAAAATTGCCAACAGAGTGAAAAGACAACCCACAAATTTTGAAAAAATCCTAACTAATAAGCAATCAGACAGAGGATTACTGTCTAGAATATATAAAGGACTAAGATATTACAGGGCCCTCAGATTTAAAGACCCAATTCAGAAATGGGCATCTGAGATTAATACATACTTCTCAGAGGACGAAATTAAAGAAGCAATAAATGTATGAAAAAATGCTCCACATTGCTAGCCATTCATGAAATTCAAATAAAAACAACACTGAGAAGATACCATCTCACTCCCGAAAGAATGGCTATCATAAGGAAATCAACCAACAACAAATGTTGGAGAGGTTGTGGGGAAAAGGGAACACTTCTCCACTGCTGGTAGGAATGTAGACTGGTACAACCATTGTGGAGGTCAGTGTGGAGACTCCTCAAAAGAGTAGGAGTAAAATTCCCATTTAAGCTGGCTATCCCCCCACTCGGAATTTTCCCAAAGGACCTGGATACATCGCATCATAGAGATATATGTGTACCTATGTTTACAGCAGCACAATGTGTGATAGCAAAATCTTGGAAACAACCAAGATGTCCATCACATGAGGAATGGTTGAAAAAGATGTGGTGTTTCTATATAATGGAATTATTATCAGCCATTAAGAATGACAAGTTTGAAGGATTTATACTGAAGTGGATGCCACTTGAACATATAATCATAAGTGAAATAAACCAGACACACATGTGTAAATATTGTATAGTCTTCCTAGTATAACAAGTGAAAAGCAGAAATACAAAAGGAAACGTACAACAAGTAAAATCAATTGAGTCAGATAAGGCAAAGTGAATGACATATGCTGCAGGATACTAATCAGCTTTTCTTCTGGATGGTTAACAACCTAAGATC
Source organism: Ctenomys sociabilis (assembly GCA_004027165.1). Taxonomy (NCBI): domain Eukaryota; kingdom Metazoa; phylum Chordata; class Mammalia; order Rodentia; family Ctenomyidae; genus Ctenomys; species Ctenomys sociabilis. Next base: position 26,546 of record PVKA01005032.1, read on the forward strand.
ACAAATCAAAGTTGGAGAAATAGAAGGGCCACAAGGCCAGACAATATTTTCGCCCTAGCCTTTCAAGGTCAGCGAAGACTCAGGACATAGAAGAACCTGTACTGCAACATCATGAAACTCAGTTGAGCTCCAAATTTTCTGAACAAGGAGATTATGGAGCCACAGAGGAAAGAGATTGAAGTTCTATAGTGTGCCTGGGGAGAGTCACATGAAGAGAAAACTTAATCTCAAGCTCTTACAGAGAGCAAACTGGTCAAGCATTGGCCGTGACTCATCCACATGGATGACACAGACAAAGGATCTATAGAATAAGGTACAGAACTACAAGATTAACCCTGAGGGGACTTCATTGACCTCATAAGAAACATAAAGTACATGTGTTGTTATATAAGTCTTGCTGTATCTAGGTCTTAACCATCCAGGAGAAAAGTATAAAAATGAAGTATACACCGCGGGGCAATAATAGTAAGTTGGGCTGTAAATGGCTATGGTTGAAAACTTCTTCAGATAACTCACTATTGTGAAATGCTGGACTGTGTTGGATTGTGTTGTGGAGTTCAAGCACCTAAATTTCGTGAATGACAATGGAGTGCTCATCTCTGACAGGTGTAGACAAAGGAAGGGGTATAGAAAGGAAGAATAATGATGTGTGTATATAGACAGTACAGTCAGGATAAATAACACCATGCTTCTACATAATTCTATGAGAGGCAAGATTTGCACTAATGGTGGTTGGACAGGATATTGTTTCAGTTTCTGGTACTATGGACAACCCCTAGGAAAACAATGAATTAGAAAGTATTAATTATTGAATCTTTGATGTAATTGAGTTATAAAAAATAAGATACGCAAAGAGCTACACTCTCTTTATTTACTGATAAGAGACATATGGTGTAATAATGTCTGTAAGTATAATATCATGTATGTACCTTCTATGATACGAAAACATTATGAAAACAGTTTGCAGTTTATTAATTTATCAAATTCATCTCATCCAGTTATCTTAAAACTGTCTCATTGATATTTGTACTTCAATAAAACAAAAATAAAAAAGAAAACAACTAGGATGCAGGAAAAAAATAATTCAATACCTGCAAGACAGTGCAAAGATGAACAATGTGAGACTACTAGGCATCAATTAGAAGGAAGGAGTCAATATAAATGTTGTAAAAAGTATATGGATGGAAGTAATATCAGAAAACTTCCCAAATCGGGGGCAACAGTCTGACATTAAGGGAACCAAAGCATAAAGAATTCCAAATAACATCAACCTAATTAAAACCACTCCCAGACATAAAATAGTCAAAATTCCAGATATTTAGCACAGGAACAGTATACTAAAAGCTGCTAAAGCAAAGAAACAGATACATTTAAAGGAAAACCCATCAGAATAACTGCAAATTTCTCTTCACAAACCACCAAGGCAAGAACAGTATGGAGCAAAGTTCTTCCAGACTTGCAAAAAAACAAATTGCAAGCCAGACTGATATATCCCACAAAACTCTCTTGTAAGTATAATGGAAAAGTAAAATACTTCCAAGACAAAGAACAACTAAAGAGTTTCATGATGACAAAGCCAAGCCTATACAGACTACTGAATGATGTTCTCGAGAGGGAGAAAAATGATCATAGCCCCATGAACAAGAATGAAAAGAACCCACCAAATAGGGTAAACAAACACAGGAGAATAAGAGATATACAATAGTAGTCTTTCAGTTATTCATTTCTACACAGCAGCAAAATATTTCCATCAGCACACTCTACAAATGGACTTCTCCTGCACTCCATGGGTCAAGATTCTTTATGGGACTACAGGGTGCATTGCAAGGAAATAGCTGTAGCTTAGTCCCACAAGTGACACCTGGCCACCAGTAAATGCCATGGTCATTATCTATGTCCACAACACACTAGAACTTTGTGTGATTTCCTATCCGCAAAGTGTTAGAAGTGAAGGTCATTTATTTGTCATTCCAGCATTTATGTATTTCTTTACTATCATGAAAACTTTTTCTTAGTTCAATTGTTCTGAAACATTTAATTTCAAATTAACTTTTGTTTTAAGATTTATACTATATCTTTGAATTACAATTTATCTAAAAGACATTGTATGATATCTTCCCCTAGTATTAGAAACTTTGAAAAGTATATTTCTATTTTCTGTTGACTTTATATTACTTCTTCCCTGTCCTTCATACATACAAACACACACTCATATATGAAAAAAAAAATATGTGTATAACCCGATATAAGACTGGTACTGTTTCATAGAAATCTTCAGTGACCTTTTAAATAAGGGTTCAGCTAATATATTTTATATAGTCCTGCATAACTATCATTTTGAGAGCTGTTTATTGTTTATCCAGGAGCATACTGCAAGTTCTCCTGCTTTTTGAATTACGCTCTTTGTTATTTCCTATATGCTACATCTGGAGATATTAAAATATTTCAGGTTTGTATAGCTAGAAAGTATTTTACTTTTAATTTTCAAAGGTATGTTTGCTAAGTGTAAAATTCAAAGAGAATAGATCTTTTTTTCTTTCAGTCCTTTAATTAGTCTAGTTTCTTATATGCTTGGTCTTTTTTTTTTGTTCTTTCTAATGTGGAATAAGATGCTATTTAATTTTGTTCTTCCATAACTAATATTTTTTTATGTATATACTCTAACCATTTTTTTCTTTACAATAAGTTTTGGACAATTTTATTTTTTCTGGGGCCAGGGAGATGGCTCAGTGGAATAAGCACTTCCTTGGCAAGTGCAAGGGCCTGAGTTCAATCCCCGGCTCCGGCAAAAAAAAAAAAAAAAAAAAAAAGGATATTTTTGTGTATCTTGGTAGAACTCATTTAAATTTCTTGTGCAAAAGATTAGTTTTCCTTGGAAATGTGATATTATTGAATTAAATTCAGGAATTTTAAATCTTTAAATATTTATTGCCTACTCCCTTCTACTTTGAGAATTCTAATTATGTGAACATAAAAAGGAGCAGTTAATGTTTATAATTTTTATTTTTACTCTTATTTTTTTCCTCTCTTGAATTTCTTATAACTTCTTAGTTATTGTTTTCTTTTTTTAAAAAAAAGTTATACTTTTATATCTGGTAATGTAAAAAACTAATTTGCACATAGCATCATGTAATACAGCAACCACTGCTAGATTCCTATTACTTTGTGAAATCTTGTACCATGTCTAATGTTATTTTCTTCTATCTCTGTTTTGCATTCTTTAAACATAATAATGAAAAGTACAAACAAAGAAAAAAACAGATCATGTTGGGAAGGACAAATAGCTCAGCAGATTAAAGCACCTGCAAACAGGTTTAGGAGCCTGGAGTTGGATCCACAGGCCGACCTGGCTGCCTCCACCCCCATTGTTGAGATGCAATTGAGACTGGGCATGGTGGCACTCACCTGTAACCCCAGCTCTTGGGAGGCTGTACACAGGTGGATCACTACAAGTCTGATCTAATAGTGAGACCCTGAACACCCTGTTTCCTATACAAAAAAAGAAAAAAACTATCTTATGAGAGTTAATTAACCTGGCAAAAATAAGCTCTTGAGTTTGATCCCTGGTACTGCAAAAAAAAAATAAGAAAAAAAGAAAAAGTTAATTAAGATGTCCTTCTAAGTTTAAAGCTTCTTAGATTTTTATGTGCTCACAATTAACATATGTAAGGTATATGTAATGTCTCTTCGTTTCGGTTACAGAGTTATTTGCACGCTATTCTTTCTAAGTTGCTCTGCACAATGTCACACAATAATCATTAGAACAGAAATGAATTGTATCATGCCTGACGTCAATAGCTATTAAATGCATTATACTCATTTCCCAGGTACTTATAGCAGGTAAAATTGTGTTCTGGTAAAATAAAATGGTGTTTACACTTTTTAATGTGATTTCTAAACAATTTATAAAAGAATCTTGAAACTATTTTCTCACTAGATTTCCATTCTCTGGCTTTGCCAGACTTAAACATTTATAAATTACTAATAATTAAAAAACTTTTTCCTCTTGAATAATTTTTAAAATACAAGTAAAACTGAGAATTTATTTCTGTTGATAAGTATGGTCATTAATAATATTTGAATTCCATAATATGGACATGGCACACTTAATTTGGATATGAATGAATTTTGTTGCATTATTAGTTCAACTTTTCATGGCCTTTGTCTCTAATAAAGATTTACTTAATAGTTTTATTTTCTGTTTATTTTCCTTTTTGTGTGAATCTAGGATGTGTGCATTATATTGTATTTCTTCAAAATTTTGATGATCTTATTTATTTTTCTTGTCATTTTTATGTGAACTTAAATATTTATGACAGATATATATTTTTCTTTGAAAATTTCCTTTTGTTTATTAGACAATACAATCAATTATTTTACAACCATTTTAATATTATTCTTTATTTTTATTTCTGGTAGTGAATTAATTGCTGTCACTTTCCTAGCTTGAGACAAAATTCCTCAAGAGGTTTCTAATTTTAAACTACAATTTCATCTGTAAAGAGCCTTCCATTTAATATATTTATACAGATTCCTCCATCAGAAGGTGAATGAAGTAGCCTTTTCTGTTATCTCTTCCAATGTTGAAGAGAGACAGAAGGTTCCCTCGCTAAGACAGCAATCAGTGTGACAAGGGTCACAGTCACTGGGATATCTGCTTCTCTTGCAGGTATATATTTATGTAAATAGTCTCAGCTTCTTTCCTTCTTTTTCTTCTTTTACAAGTGTTTCTTCTTTTTTTATTTTGTAGAAAAAAGATAAAGCAAAATTTCCTAACAAAACAGCATAACAATAGTTAGTACATTACATATTATCTTTAAAGTAGTTGCTCAGGGTACTAGATATGGGCATAAAAATTTCTCCAATCAATATTAACATGAATATTCCTCTTTAATGACCTAAGGGACACCTTCACATTTTTTCCTTTTCCCTACTGTCTTTTCCCCTTTCCTCATCTTAGCTCTTTTTATCTTTTGAACATCTTTTTCCATTTCACAATATATATTAGACCTTATTTATTCTTTCAGTTTTTCATACCAGAAAGAAAATATGATTTTATACTTGTGAGTCTTCTTTATTCCACTTGTGAGTATGGTCTCAAATTGTATCCATTTACCTATTAAAGTCTCAAGTTGATCTTTCTTTTGGGCTGATTAGTACTCTGTTGTATTAAAATAACACATCTTTATTATTCCTCAGTTGATAGGCATTTGGGTTTTTCAAGATTTAGCTATTACAAATTATTCTATTATAAAATTGGGTGCACATGTGTTGATGTGCTATGATACATTCCATTCTTTTGGAAAAATACCTAGAAAGGGAATAATGGCATCTCATAAGACCTCTGATATTGGTTTTTTGAGGAGTAGCCGCACTGATTTCCACAGCGAAAAGGATTTTTCCCCCATAGTCCAGCAAACATTACAATTTTTTGATGATAGCCATTCTTTCTAGGGTAAGAAGAACTCTCAATCTTGTTTTAATTTGTATCCAATGATGTTGAACTTGTGTGTGTGTGTGTGTGTGTGCTACTCATCGAGAAGTTTATATTCATTTCACATGTCCTTTTTTTATTGAGTCTTTGAATTAAGGAGGTCTGATATTTTTTAATTCTTTATAAGTTCTAGGTAAAAGTCTTTTTTTCTGAAGGACAATTGGTGAAAATATTTTCCACTCTGTGAGTTATGTTATCACTGTTTTGGATTTTTATTTTTTGCTTTTTTTTTTTTAATAAGCTGAGACTCTGTTGTTGATATTTTTACGTATTTCTATGTAGTCCAGGTTTAGTTCATGAACTCTCTGCCTACATGGATGGCTTCAGGATTCCTGTCTACTTGGTTTTCTGGTATATTTAAAGTTTCTGTTTTAATAGTTATATCTTAGATATATTTTGACTTTCATTTAGTGAATAGAGATAGACATTGGTTTAGTTTTGATCTTTGACATGTAGAGAGCCACGTTTTCTAGCACCATTTATTAAAGAAGCATGTTCACAGGAAAAAGATAGCTTCCTTTATCAAAGATAGAGTGGTTGAATGTGATTTGAGTTGTGTCTGCAACTTCTAATCTGTTCCACTGGTCCTTGGGTCAGTTTTTTTTTTTTTTTTTTTTTTTTTGTTCAGTACCATGCTGTTATTATAACAGTAGCACTGTAGTATAATTTCAAGTCACGGATTATGTCTCCTTGCCTTTACTACACCCATGATTTTTTTTTTTTTTTTGCTATTCTAGGTCTTCTGTGTTTCCGGATGAATTGTAGGAATAGTTTCTCTAGATCTGTGAGGTAAGATCACAGTATTTTGCTTGAGATTGAATTAAATATATTTAGCATTTTGGGGAATGTGAACATTTTCATTATTTTGATTATTTTCTGTTCATGAACAAGGGATATATTTCCATTTTTTGATATTCTCATCAATCTCCTTTTTCAGAATACTAAATTTTTCAATGCATATATTTTTTAAAACTTTTATTTCCTTTATAGATTGACTGTTATATTATTTCCCTGGGTGCTGATCTTAAGGGTGTGCTTTCCGTAGTTTCTCACTGAGTTTGTTGTTTGTGTATGGAATATTACTGATTTTTAGTGTTGACTTGCAGCTAGCTCTGCTACTTAATTCTACTATTAACTTTAAAAGTCTTCTGGTGGAGTTTTGCAGATCTTGCATGTAGCATATTGTATTAATGACAGTTTAACTTCCTTCTTTTCTATCTCTATTCCTTTTATTTCTCTCTATTATCTAATTATTCTGGCTAAATATATTTTCTACATTGAATAAGAACTTTTTTGGCAGAGTTTAGAAGAAAACCATCAGTTTTTATACATTTGATATAATATTGGCTATTGTTTTATCATGATTGGCTCTTATTAGGTTGAGCTAATGAGCACCTATACCAATTTTCTTTAGGGTTTTTATCATAAATGAGTGTTGCACTTTCAGTACCTATTGAGTTAATCATGTAATTTTTGTGTTTGGTTCCGTTGGTATAGTACATAACATTTATGTATTTGCATATGTTCAACTGTCCTTGCATTCCTAGGATGAATTCCAGTTGGCAATGCTATATAATCTTCTTATATAGTGTCCATTGCCTTCACACATTGTAGTGCAAGAGCCTGAGTTTAATCCCCGGTTCCACAAAAAAAAAGGAAGTGTATGAATTCATTAAAATAATCCAATATAGTCTGACAGCCCATGATAGTAGTGGGTTATGAGCAAACTGGCAACGTCAGTTGTTGACTCGAGCCTTTTACAGCTCCGCATATTAATATGGCTTTACTCTTTGCATCTTGTGTTCATACTTTTCTGCTAGAAGTTTAAGACCAAGATAAAGAAAGACCTACATAAAAAGAAATGTAACTTCTGTATCTGACAAGGTCAAATCCTCTCAGGATTTACCCTAAAACCATACGCAGCAGTTTGTAGATCTTTTGTCAGTGTCAGCCATGTGGATGAGTCACAGCCATTGTTTGACCAATTTGCTCTCTGTAAAAGCCTGGAAGAATGTTTTCTCTCTAGGTGACTCTCTCTAGGCACATTATACATTGTCAATCACTTTTCTTTCTGGCCTCATAATCTTGAACAGAAAATTAGGGACACCACTGAGTTACAGGATGTTTCCGTACAGGTTCTCTTATATTGAGTCCTCACTGACCTTGAAGGGGTAGGGCCAAAATATGACTATCCTTGTAGCCATCAGAATTTGTATATATTCTTGTGTATCTGTCTGATTCATAAATATCTATGAATTTGTTCATTTATTTTGTTTTGTCCATCTTATAAGAGTAAACTTTTCAATGTAGGTTCTGGATTTTCATTACATTTTTAATTTCATTGATTTATATTGGGATACTCATTGAATGAATTTTGAGTCTTCTTTTTTGGAGAAAGTTGGCTAAAGGTTTGTTAATTTTGTTTATTCTTTCAAAGATTCATCTCTTTGATTTATTAATTTTTGCAACATTTTCTTAGTCTAAATTATGTTAATTTCTTCTCTGATCTTTATAATTTCCTCCCTTTTATGGGATTTAGTCTTGTCTTGCTCTTCTTTCTCTAAAACCCTGAGATGTAAAATTCGGTTGTTTATTTGTGCACATTCTGTTTTCCTGATGTAAAAATTCACCACTATGAATTTCCCTCTTAGGTTGGTTTTCATTGCATCCTACAGGTTTGGGTAAGTTGTATCTGAATTTTTATTTAATTTTAGACATTATTTAATTTCTTTGTGTTAATTTTACTTGTTACCACTAATTATTTACGAGTGTGTTATTTAATTATCACATGTTTGTAAAGTGTTTATGACTTCTTTTGTCATTAAAGTCAAATTTCAAATGGAATCTGAAGGATACAATACATGCTGGGAAAAGGGAAGGAACTTACTCAAAAGGAAGGAGTGCGTGAGCTGAGGAGAAGGACAGGAGAGGGAGTGGGGGAAAGAGATTCATGTAAATATGCAAGCAGGATGGTTTGAACAACTGTACTGTGCATTTCTGATGGTCCATGCAAAGGAGCAGATAATATTTAATTTTTTGTCTCCTTTTTTAAATTTTTGTACTTTTTCTCTCTTAATTTCTTATACCTTTTTTGCTTTTGTGTTTTTTTCCCATTTTACATGCATATATCTGGTAGTATGAATAACTGGTTGGAAGACAACACTATGTATTACAACAAATACTTTGAAATTCATATTAATTTATTAAGTGAAATTCTGTATTACTTGTAGTTTCTTTATTTGATCCTAATTTGTACTCTCTTCAAAAATAAAAACAAGTAAGTAAATAGAATAAAAATTTCAAATTTCATTGCACTATGGTTTGATAATACATGTGAGATTAAATTCAATTATTTTGTATTTACTTAAGCATGTTCTCTAGGCTAGTATGTGGTCTGTTTGGAGAATTACAATATTCAGTTGAAAAGAATTTGTATTTCGATGTTTTTGGGTCAAACACTAGAAATATCTATTCTGTTCAATTGTTCACTGGTTCTGTTCTGACATTTTCTTTGCTGATTTTCTGTCTAGTAGATAACTACTTGCAACAGTGGACTATTATGGTTCTCCATTACATTCTGTTAGTCCATTTGATTTTTTATATCTATTAATATTTGTCTTATGGAGTTGGGTGCTCCCATATTTGGAGCACCCAATACATATAGAACATTGTTATCACATCCTTTCAATTTTTTTTCCCTAACAACTGTGTGGTAGCTTTATCTCTTTTGATCATGCTCGGTTTGAAGCTTACATTGTCTGCAAACAGAATAGCTACTCTTACATTTTTCTGGATTTCTATTACATGGAATATTGTTTTCTATCTTATAACTTGTATTTATTGAGAGCTCAAGCCCAGTGTGTGAGTGAGATGTCCCAAGCCCATCAGATCTTCATTCAACCTAGAGCCCAGGCCCAGTGTGGAACCTGCAGCAGAACTCCCCACAAAGAGGCTAGAGGCAATACCTACTCAGCGATTCCGAAAGAGAACATCTTGCAAGAGTGGCACAGAGGATTCAATTCCAAGAGCTGCGACATGAAGAAATGGAGTGCAGCAAGCAGATCCAAGCCACACACACTTGGATGAGTTTGAACTTGGTAGATCCAGACCTGGTACTAAGGTAATAACTCTATATAATCTCTACACCAAAGATCAGAAGATAGTGCTGTAGAAAATGACAAAGAGAAGGAACAAAGTGCAGTCTCAGGCCCCGAGCCCACCCAGAACAAATACAGAAGACTCTAGCATAGAAGAATAACACACCTGAAATCTCTGAAATAATAACATGTCAAGTAAAGAAACAACTGCAGAAAGGTATAGAAGAAATCAGATCAGAAATAATTTCTCAAGTAAAGAAAGAAATGATGACTCTAATGAAAGAAGCACTAAGTGCTTCCAAAAAAGACACCAATTAAAAAATAGAGCAGAATATAAAAATGATGGAATGCTTGAAAAAAATATATGAAAAAATAGAATGCATGAAGCAGATCCAAAGTGCTATACAGAAATTTAAAACCTCAACCCCAAGCTGGCATACCATTTGAATGAATGTGAGCATAGATTTTCAGATCTTAAAGACACCATTGCAGTTAGTGAAAAAGTAAGAAAAGATCTCAAAAAGGAAAAAAAATAATTCAGTATCTGAAAGATAATGCAAGATGAACAATGTGAGACTAATAGGTATCAATGAGAAGGAAGAAGTCAATACAAATGATATAAGAAGAATATGGATGGAAATAATAGCAGAAAACTTCCCAAACATGGGGAAAGTATCTGATATTCAGTAACTGAAGCATATAGAATTCCAAATAACATTAACACAATTAAAAACACACCCAGACATATAATAATCAAGATTTCAGAAATTCAGCGCAGGAACAGTATTCTAAAAGCCGCTAAAGAACAAAAACAGGTCATGTTTAAAGGAAAACCAGTCGGGATAATGACAGACTTCTCTTCACAAACCATCAAGGCAAGAAGAGCATGGAGCAAAGTACTTCAAGCCTTATGAAAAATAAATTGCAACCCAGACTGATATAACCTGCAAAACTCTCTTTCAAGTGTAATGGAGAAGTGAAATACTTCCATGACAAAGAACAGTTTAAGAATTTCATGATGACAAAGCCAAACCTATACAGATCTAAAATATCTTCTAGAGAGAGAACAAAATAACCACAACACCATGAACGAAAATGGAAAGAACCCACCAAACATGGCAAACAATTAAACACAAGAGAATAATAGGTGTACAAAAGCAGTCTTTCAGTTATTCTTTTATATACAGCAGCAAGATATTTCCAACAGCTTACTCTAAAAATGGACTTCTGCACCCTATGGGTCAGGATTCTGTCTGGGTTTACAGGGTGGATATCAAAGGAAATAGCAGTAGCTCAGTCCCATAAGTGACACCTCGCCACCAGTAAGTGTTATGGACTTTATCCGTGTGTACGACACACTAGACCTTTGTGTGATATCCTATCCCAAAACTGTTAGAAGTGTTGGGCATTTATTTGTCATTCCAGTATTTATCTTATGTTTTGTTCTTTTATTTTTTTAGTTCAATTGTTCTGAAACATTTAATTTTTAATTAGGACTTAATTTTCTGAATATTGTTTAATCTTAATTACTGTATATTTGACTTACAATCTATTTAAAAGACATATGATATTTTCTCCTAGTATTAGAAACTAAAAAGTAAAAAAATAAAAAGTAAAAAAAAAAAACCTTTTATTTATTTGTTTATCTATCTGTTTATTCATTTATTTGTTTTTTTTTATTTATGTGTATTCTGGGGAAGGTTGTACAGGGTGTTGAGGGTGTCACTACTAGATCAGAGTTGTAGTGATCTGCTTTTTTACAGCCTCTCAAGACCTGTGACTACAGGCACACACCACCATGCCCAGTATCAGCATACCCTGAGGGTAGCTAGCCCCTGCACCTGCTTGCAGGTGCTTTAACCTGCTGAGCTATTTGGCTAGCCCCATCTTATGACTTTATTCTATGAATTAATTTTGGAGTTAAATGTTTTTCTTGTATATAGCATATTGTTAGTTCTTTCTTCTTGATTCATTCTAATACTCTGTTTGGTTTGGTTGGTGAATTAAGATCATTTGCATTAATCATTGTAAATGATATGTATTGGCTTATCTTTGTCCTGCTAATTTCCTGCTGTTGGTTCCCCACATTTTCCCTTTGTTTAATTGCTTGCCCTGATGGCAGTTTCTTTCTATTGTTTTTCTAGGAATTGAAGTCATTTTATCTCTGTGTAAAATATCTCTCAGTATTCTTTCCAGAGTTGGTTTAGTGTTATGGATTTCTTCAGTTGTTCTTTGCCATGGAAGTATTTTATTTCTCCATTAATTTTGAAAAATGGTTTTGTAGGGTGCATCAGTCTGGGTTGGACATTGTTTCAAGAGTTGAATAGTTCACTCCATGCTCTTCTTGACAACTTGAGAGTTTGTGTTACAGAACTTGCCTTGATTCTAATAGTCTTCCCTTCATAGGTGATGTGATTCCTTTTTCTCTAACATATTTTAATAGCTTCTTCTTGTATTGAATTTTTGGGATCTTAATTATTATAGCCCATGGTATAGATTTATTTTGATCATGGCTAATTGGAGTTCTATATGCCTCACTTCTTTATATATTTTTGATTCAATATTCTTAATTCAATATTCTTAATTTGAATACCTTTTACTACTATTTTCTTAATTTGGATGTATACAGTTATAATGCTTGCAACAGATTTTGCTTAAATGATCAGTATGTTTAATAAATTTTATATTTAGCTTAATTATATTCTAAAACCCCTCTAACATAATGTTGAAAATTGAAGTAAGCAGTATCATAATGAAATTTCCATGCACTGAAAGTTTGATGGCTCTACTTTTATTCAGTTAGCTTAAAACATGCATAGTTTTGTTTCTGTAGAGTCCATTGCTAGTTCATTACTTAGTATTTCTGCATTTTATTTCAAATAGCTTTAATTTTTAAGCCTAATGTGAATTTTTCATTTTGAAAATGATATGTCTGAGTATGAATTCATTATTTTCTGGATTTTACTTTTCCACTTTGAAATTTGTAAAACAATAATCTGTGTGTGGTATTTTAACAATATTATAAGATTATGTAATGTTTTGTCTGTTAAAGTTGTCCTATTTTAGTCTCCTTATAACTATATATGCTAGAATTTTCCACTACATTTAATTTTCCTCTGTATTTTATTGTCTATCTGTGTGTTTTTCCTTTCCATCTAAATTATTACCTTTTAGTTTGTCTTGAAGTTCACTAATTTTCTCTTTAGTTATGGGATTGTCTCTAAATTGTCTCCAAACTCCACAGAGTTCTTATTTTAGCTACTATTTTCATTGTAGTAATTTTTTAAATTATACTTACATGTTTAGTAGCAAATTTCTCCATTGTATATCTACTTGAACCTGGTGATTAGGAGACTTTTAAGTTTATTTTAAAATTTCATTCCATGCATTCCCAGTGGATCTATTTCAATTTCTTATTTTTTCTTGGTATTTTAATAAATCATCCATATATTGTTTTATTATATTTATTATTTTTATGTATTTCATACAAACATATTCCATTTCTAATAGGGGGTAAGGAGTTACTTGGATAATAATTATAACCACTATAAGACGTAGCATGCCAGTGTTTATAGGTAGAGCATTACTGAAATCATAATGGGTTAGATGGCAACAACTGTCTGTAAATATTTCCACACCTTTTACTTGCATTTATAAGCTCAGATCTTTACCTCTGCATAATGCATTCACTCCTTTCTTGTCTAAAGAGTAAAAAATAAATCCCAGAAGTGTAGAAGATAGAAATAAGATTATTTTAAATTAAAATAAATTGAATGATAAGTGATATTGAAAGTTTTGTGGACTCACTGAAGTATACCACCTACTTTATGAAATATAATTTTTGAAATTATTGTAGTCTTGTATGTTGACACCTGAATAACTCTTCCAATTTTTGCATGATGAGAGGCCTCTCTGCATAAAAAGGACCTAACTAATGTTACCAAACATGTGTGTCTGTGGTTTCAGAGTATGGAAATAAATAAATAAATATCAAATCACAGACTGATAATGTTACTCTTTCTGATTATTCATTATCTCAAGTGAAAATCTTGGTTTATTTTTTGATGGTTTTATGACATCATTTCTTTTGTTAATCTTCCCCATAAAAGAAGAAACAGTAGACTTCCAGCTTCAAACATTGGAAGAGAAATTGATAACATTGCTGCTTTCTGTTGTTTGGCTTCCATTACATTTTGTTTTAGCGTTTCATTCTATTTTTCATAAGCAGTATACATTTTCCTTTTGTATTTCTTTTTCCTTTACAGTGTTATAGTACAAATAAGAACAGAATATCTCGAATTATTTCACTCGAGATAATGAATAATCAGAAAGAGTAACACTATCAGTCTGTGATTTGATATTTATTTATTTATTTCCATACTCTGAAACCACAGACACACATGTTTGGTAACATTAGTTAGGTCCTTTTTATGCAGAGAGGCCTCTCATCATGCAAAAATTGGAAGAGTTATTCAGGTGTCAACATACAAGACTAGAATAATTTCAAAAATGAACAGAGAGCACATTATAAAACTCCCATTATAGTATATCATCATAATTTTCCTAATTTGTTATTAATTATTGTGTCAGGCTCTTACTGTGACTTATTTGTGAATTAAACTTCATTATAGCTGTGTATGTATAGGAAAAAAAGCATGATACTGTATATAAAATGTTCAGTAATATACATAGCTTCAAACATATAGAGGGACTCTTGGAACATACTACATATGTATATGGGTGTTTACTATGCTAGTATAATGGATAATTTTGAGACGAGTTCATAGGTATAACAGTTGACAAACATAACTCCCCCCTTATATGTTGAAGTCATTGTTTTAGCAATGAGTGGCATTGACTTTGATTCCAATCTTCAAATAAGCAATGTGCTGTGTACTATCCTTCTCTAAGCTAGCATATTAGTTCATCAGATATTGAAAAGAGTTAGCAATAATAGCACCTGAACATTTTGTCATGGGGCATAAGAGTAAACATGATTTTAACATATGATTGCCTGAGATATTTGAAGGAAAAGTACCTTGTCATACCTAACAGGCACAACATCCTGATTAAAACCACAATATGAACTTAACAAAGTTGAAGGTGAGGTAGATTTTGTCAACAACATTGATCCACATCAATTATTTAATATTTTAATTTTAAATTCTAAGTTCTATTTATTTATTTGATACAGATCTCCCTATGCAGCTTGGACTCACAGGGATCCTACTGTCTCAGTCTCCCCAGTGCTGGAATATCAGGCATGTGCCACCGCACTCAGTTTCGGGGCCAGCACACTGCACAAGCAGTTATATCTCTGAGCTATCTCCCCATTCTGATCCACATCAATTATTGAGTTGGCACAGACAAAAGCCCTGTTCCTATTGCAATTCAACTTTGTAGTCTTACCAAGAAGTTGTAGAAGGAAATTATTCCCAACCAAAAAGTTTAGTAGAAAATATAAATGAAAAAGAAAAACTCCAAACCTATCATTGTACAATTTCTGAAAGTGAAATTTAAGTGCTCAAATATCAGAGTGATGAGATGAAAGAGCAAATTAAAATGCATTTGAAAACATGAGAAAATGAAAAGGGCAGGGAACTGGAGGCAAAATTACTTAAAAGGGGAAAGAATTAACCCGTCTGTCATGAGACTAGCCCTTTCCCATGGCTGGGAAATTTGACACAGTGTAACACATACATTTCAAATATAAAATGAAGGAAGAAAATAAGTAACTGGGATCACAATTTCCAAACCAAGAGAAAAAGAATGGAACATCATAAAACTATACAAGCAAAGAAGAAAATCAATAAAATTCAATGCAGCACATCTTCCCATTTACTTCTGAGCACACAAAGTCCTCTCATCTGCAATGCACCAGGTGTACCATGTATGTAATAAATCTTTCAAGTCTTCGGAAATATGTTCTATCATTAGAAGCATCAAAAAATAGCAGTTGACTTCACTAATTGTGGTTTTTGCTTTGCTCTAAACTTTCCTATTGACTAGAACCCTGGGTGCTTTGTGTCTAAGGGAGAGCAGGTATGCTGACACCAAGGCCGGTGATCCTAACATAAATCAGTAGCTCGCCTCTTGCAATATCAAGTCAGAGAGTTTGAGGGTGGATGTTCCATCCTCAAGCCTGCTTCTCAACAAAGACACTGAAATACCATTAGTTCCATAGAGCCAGAGGTCCATAGAGGTCAGGTATGAGTTCTGATGGTTTTTTCTCTGTAACATCACACTGATAATGTTTTTCTCAGTCACACATCACTGCTGTGCATGTCATATCTTAGAAATTGGGAAACCTATAATAAATAAATGAGTAATGAATAGATTCATCCCAGTTTTATGCTTCCTTGGCCACATAAATACATTTCATACTACATAACCTGTTGTAAAGGCAGAGAGTTCTGGAGGTCTCTGCACAACTAGGTATAAGTCATCAATTTCTTGAACCTATGATTGCAAAATAATGCTATGAATTAGTATATTCCGTGCCTTGTCAGGGGATTCATGTTTTATTGGTACATTATTTGTTTTCATAAAACAGTTCAGGTGTATTGTGTTACTTTTCCTTTAATCTGAAAATCTTTGATGTATTAAAAAAAAAACACTCATTTGTTAGCCAAATGAAATTTTTCAATAAAATTTGTCCTCAAGCTTTTTGATCATTTTTCCTTATATTTTATTTATTTGTGTGTGTGTGTGTGTGTGTGTGTGTGTAACTTTTGTAATCAGTTTCATTTTTGGATGCCCTTTTTTGCTACAATCTTTTCTCTCATGTTTAAATGCAACTTGTCATTTATAAATGATACCATTATCATATTTATAATTCCAAATCCTTCTTGAATTTTGCTGTTATTGTGTTACATTTAAAATGTTTTACTTTAGCCTTATGCTCCACCCACTCTTTCACATTATATTCATTGACTGCTTGACTCACTGCATTAGTAACTATTCCTATATAACAATTACAAGAGAACTTAGTGATTCAAAGTAATGATTATTTATCATCTTCCACAGCTCTGGCTGAGCTAGGATTGGCTGATGTAGGCAGGGCTCATCTAGGAATACTGTTGGTCTCAGAGGATGGTAGATCTAGGCTTAGCTCAGGCAAGGATGTTCAATGTGGTTCTCATCCTTGAGGTATTTTTATTACAATGGTAGGGACGTGTGAGAGCCAAACACAAACACCTCTTACAACCTGAGATCAAAAGTGCTAGCCAGTACATGAGTTAAAGTTAAGATATAGGGAAGTAAACTATAATCCAACTATAGGAACTGTCAAACCTATGAAAAATGGTGTTGACATAAGAACAGATGAACAACGCAGCTAGTAAACACTCCAGCACATTTCATACAGTTATGCTGCTTAATGTGATGTCATAACTCGGCCAAGGCCACAGACATCTGGTCAAGCATGCTGCTGATTTTTATGAGCATATTTTGGGATGAGATCAACACATTTAAAGGAAAACAGTGATCTCTGCATAAAGTAGGTCCAAAATGTAACTGCGTTTCATTTAAACACCTGAGTGCCTAAACAGAAATTAAGATGGAAGGAAGAGAAAAATATGTAAGTACATACACAAGTTAGCTTGGATAACTATACTGATAATTTCTGCTGTTCTATTGCCAGGAACTGTACACGATTACTTTTTTCCTTTTTATTTTTTGACCAATTTTGTATGCTTATATCTCGTAATCTTAATAACTAATTTGTTTTCTTTTATTTTTTAATTTTATTTTAAGGAGGAAAGAGCAAAAAAATAATAACAACAAAGACAAAGCAACATAAAATAATACATAGGGCACCAAATTTCAAAACAAGAACAGAAACTTAACAATTGTTATGATACATATTTTTATTACCAAATTTGTTACTCAGATTATCAGGTACAGGCCTGCAAGACTGATGAAACAAACATCAACTTTTCCTTTCCATAAATCTTAATTTTTTCTTTGTCCTTTTTAATTTTTGTTTTTTTAAAATTTATTTTAAAGAGAATAATAATAAAACACAAGACATTAGTGATGGTGTACATTTAAAAGAACAAGTTGAAAGGCATTCAACCATGGTTTTTATAGCGCACGTAATTTGAAGGGAGCAATGGGCAATATAACTGCCATTGCAGATTCCCCATCATTTGTTTAGTGAAATTTTGTATAATTTCTAATTTTTTTACTATATCTTCTTCTCTTTAAATAAAATAAAATGGGGACCAGGTAGATAGCTCAGTAGAACAAGTACATGCCTGAAAAGCAGAGGGTCCTGAGTTCAATCTCCAGTGACCTAAAAAAATAAACAAACAAATAAATAAAATAAAATAATAACAACAAAAAAAGACAGACCTCTTCCCTGGTCTTAAGCCTGACAACTGATCGGATGCTTCTTGAATTCTCAGTCCTCATAACTTCATAATCATATGAGATGATTCTTCTTGCTCTTCTGTCTCCCTGTCCTCTCTCTCTTGCACACACACATGCACACACACACGCCTGTATGCATGCAAACACATATTTGTTATTTCTCAGGGAACCAGTGCTAACTTGAGAGTTTTGTATTTCAGTTCACTTGGTCCTTTGTTGTACAATTAATCTGATTAATTTTCAAAATCTGTATAATCAATTGTCTGTCCCTTCATATATGTTATTTAAGTCATTTACACTGCAATTAATTTATTAAATATATTTAACACATTCAAAATATAACTAGCATTGTGTACTTCAGCATACTTTTAAAAGTATCTCCCACTTTATACTCATATTCTTAGATATGAAGTCTTTCCTTCTCTGAGTATACTTTTTTTTTGTCTCCAACCATTATTGTGTCATATTGTATTTCCTCTGACTTTTCAAGATTTTTCTGTCTGGTTTTCTGCTTAAATATGATATACCTAGGTATGGATTTTGGGGGTAGGACATATTTATCCTCTAGGTGTGCTCTGAACTTTCTGAATATTTCTTATTTGCTGTCTGTACTAAACTTCTTACAAACTGATATCTTCCAACATTTTATCAGTTCCTATCCACTTCTTCTGGTGATATTCCAGTCATACCTAGCATGCGCTTCCAGTAATTATCTCATAGATTTCAAATATTTTCTCTTTGCATTTTAATTTTTCTTTTTTTCAATTTTGGAGAGCCCTTTGCATATTTCCTTAGTCTCACTAATTATTTCCTCAGCTATTTAGATGCTACTGATGAGGTTATTGTAGGAATTCAGCATTCTTCATTTCTTATGTTTTTTTACTTTAAGCATTTCTTTTGGGCTTGATAGGGTTTTCATTTCTGCTTATGTTTGTTATTCATATAACCCAATACAGTTACTATCATTTTAGTCATTCAGTTATTAATGCCCTGATAATTCCAAAATTTCTGTTGTGTGTGAATCTAGTTTTTAATGTTTCTTTTATCTTTGAATATTTTAGCTTTCCATAATGACATATAAGTCTTCCATTGAAGATTAGATGTAATATGTAATGTAAAATAATTCTTTATTGTGAAGTCTGTTGCTGATCTGTCCAAGATTCAAACAGTGCTTAGAATTTGGTGTAGCTGTTGAAACAGATTTTCCCCTACTGTCCGTGTTTTTTGTTTCTTGTTATCACTGGATTTTTCCTTCCAACTCATCAAACTCCTGTTTGTTTGTTTTTGTATTTTAGTACAAGGTCTCACTACACAGATCAGACTCAGTAATTCTCCTATTTTCAGCCTTCCAAGTGCTGGGATTACAGGCATGCACTATTACACCCAGTATCAGTTGCCTTCTCAGCATGCCCTGCGAGCAGGGCCAGCATGGCCCAGGAACCCCAGATACTACGCATGCCTAAACATGCACTTTAGTCCATTGAGCTGTCAGGCTGGCCCCAAACTCATTCTTAAAGAGGATTCTAGGCTCCTCTTTCCTTTAGTATAGTCTACTCATACAGAATTCAGAGTGAGACAATGGTGAGATATCAGGGGAAGGAAACCATGTAATGTTATGATCAAGGTTTGCCTGGGAGTGAGAGTTGTGTCCTTGGTAGGGAGCCTTAAAAATATATTTCACTTTTCTATTCCCTCTCTCTTAAGTGACATAGGAAGGTTAGAATGTGATAGAGTTTGCTATTTCCCTATCCTTGAGTTACCTAAGCTGTGGCAAAATTGAAGTTTTTAGGTTTGTTTCTTTTTTACATTTTTTAACTGAAGGCAGTCTTTTGTTAAGGAGAATGTGCTGGTCTAGGTGCATTGTAAGTTACTCTCTTCATCCTCCTGCCAGAAGTGAGGAATTTCCTTCTGTCCTCAAGAATGAGATGTTGGTGAGGATTACTGAGATAAAACTGAGTAGCTATGCGGCTACCTCAAGGTGGGCCAGCCGAGAGCTTTTAGTCTTGAAGCTGGTGCACACTGAACCTCCTGCAGTTCATCAATTAAGGTAGCACAAATGCTTCTAAGCAAGTTTGCACCAATGCAGGCTCCTGCTTGGGGCACCTGGTCTTCTGTTCCAGGTTAGCAGGAAGTAATGTGGCTCTTGGTGTTCATCCCTCTCAGGTTTTTGGTACAATGTTTCCCTTGTGTCCTCAGTTCTCTGTGGGGCTAAGGAAAGTTGTTTTCACCTCATTCAACTCTTGATGTTTTTGAAAAGAAGACTACTGTCTGCCAAGCTTGCAGTAGCTTGAATGAGAAACCACATGCCTTATTTTCATGTGTTTGTTCATTTTTTTTTCCTACAAATTCATGTTCCTTCAGGGCTTTAGCTATTGAATTCTATGACATCTGGGTTGCGAATATCTTCTTTAAAATATTTGTACTTGCTCCTGCTAGAAATAGGAGTGAAATCTAGCTCAGAAATATTTTATATAACTTAGAAGTTTTTTAGAATTCTTTATTTAGAAATTTTAGGTACTGTAGACCCTAATACTAAAATGGTGTAGTAGCAGCAATCTGGTTAAATATTCTAGAGAAAACTTTTAAAGTTTATCGCAGAAGACCATGCATGGGAATTGTACACACACATACATGCATGCACACACACACACAAACACCATTTTGC
The DNA here is from genome assembly GCA_004027165.1 of Ctenomys sociabilis. Taxonomy (NCBI): domain Eukaryota; kingdom Metazoa; phylum Chordata; class Mammalia; order Rodentia; family Ctenomyidae; genus Ctenomys; species Ctenomys sociabilis. The sequence continues at coordinate 47,175 of PVKA01005032.1, forward strand.
TCAGGAAGAGTTCTGTCAAGAATCTCAGTTTAAGTGTGGTGCTTACAGAACTTTACCTTTCCACAAATTCTTTTTCTCTCCTACACATCACTGTCAGAAGGAGAACGTTAGCTAACAGAGACCCAAGACAGCTTCCGTCTCTTTGACATTCTGTTTCTGATCTCACTTCTATCTGTCCTATGAGAATGTTCCCTATTTTCTACAGTTAGGAACTATGCATTGAAAACATGATTACTGTGAAAGCAACAACAATAAGCTCCTCCTATGTTGCAGAAGTAGTGCTTTCAATATACTTATGCTAGCATATTTCTAGGAATCCAAGTTTCTTTTCACATTTATCTCTTTTATTTTAGTAAGATTTATTCAGTGCTGGCTTCTATTGCTACAAAAAGGTGGAAAATTATTAAATTTGGGCTATTCTTGAGTTTTTGCTTGTTGAAATCGAGCACTGGGGTCAAAACTGTGGGCTTGGAAACCAGACTGAGTTTGATTTCTAGGACTGCTAATTATTAATTCAGTGACCCAGTTAGTAAAATCTACTTACTATAGTTTCTTAATGTGTAAAATGAGGATGATAATGGCATCTGTTTCACAGGGCTGAGACATAATGACCCAGCTCTATAAAAACACCTATAATTGTGACTCAAAGACAAGCATTCGATAAATCCCAGTTGTTATTATGACTTGTATCATTCCTTATTGGTGGTCATTCCTAATTGGCTCTTCAGATATCACTAATAAGTCTCTATTATTGTAGTAATTAGCAGGGGTTATTTCTCTCTGTGGAGTATACTGCAGAGGTGAAATCATTACTTCTAGACAGACTGACCATGTAGAGAAACCTGGGATTAGGACTTTAACCAAGAAACAAATGAGCACACACCTTTCAGGTGCAGATGTGCACACTGTCCTATAAACCTACTTTCTTTAAAGCTGGAGGCTTTTTTCTTTTTTCCAAATATCACAATGGTCTACCTGTTCCAGAACTGAGTTTTCTAGGGGCCCGTGGCTGCAGAGCTGCACTAGTATTCCCTGGTTTAATTCCTTAGAAACCAAAGTCTGGGTACACTGAAAGACTTGAAATAGGTAGGCAACTGACACATCTACTCTGACTTATGCTTCTACCTTTCTCTTACATAACAGCTAAAGTATCAAATTACATGTGCAGTGTCACATTGATTCGTCCCATGCTTGTCATTTACCAGTTTTATAGCATGTGTTGTCCTGGACACTTAGGAAGCTCCACTCATTCTTGCAAGGTCCTTCCTCCCACAATAGTCACGACTGAGTGAGGAGACTCACCAGCAGCAAGAATGTGGGTCACAGCAGTGGGATGTGCAGAGACCATGGGAGTCCCTGTGCCTGAGGGAAAACAACACAGGAGGCACAGAGTGGGGGTGGCATTTCAGCTTCAGCTTGACAGTTGAGGAAGAACCTATGCATTAGGAGAAAATAAGACTTTCTACATAAAGTGAACTTTACAGACAAAGGTACAGGAGCCAATCGTAGTATATGCTACGTTTTAGAGACACAATAAAAAAATGAGATGAAAATTTAATGGTTTTTTTTTTTTGAGGCATCTCCATATGGATTTCTATAATGATTGTACTAGTTTATACTTTCAGCAACAGGATTACCCTACACACACACACACACACACACACACACACACACACACACAACCTCACCAGTACTTGTTATTGTTTGATTTTTAGATAATAGCAGTTTTTCTTGTGCAGACAAAATGCTCAGCAGATTAAAGTGCCTGCAAGCAGACACAGAGGCTGGGGATTGATCCCGAGGCCTGCCCCTGGGATGTGCTGAGACAATTGAGACTCGGCCTGGTGCTGCATGCCTGTAATCTCGACTCTTGGGAGGTGGATCACTATGAATCCGATCTAGTAGTGAGACTCTGAACACCCTGGAGACTGAAGACCTTTCCCTAAAGTACAAAAAAAAAAAAAAAAAAAAAAAAAAAAAAAGCAGTTGTTCCAGAGTAAGATGTAATCTCAGTGTCCTTTACTGTTTTAATTTGATTTTTTTTTGTGCAGAGTCTCACCACTCAGCTTGAACTCATAATGACCCTCCTGATTTCTGCTTCCCTAGTAATGAAATTACAGGCATGCACCACCATGCCCAGACTCCATCGTGGGCTCCATATACCTGGGGGTGGGTCCAGTGCTGCATTTCACTCCAGGGAGTGAACCCTGGCACCTGCGCTTACCTAAGCAAGCCGAGTCTCAATTGTCTCAGCACATCCCAGGGGCAGGCTTAGTCCATTGAGCTATACTGCGGCCCTTAATTTGTATTTTTTTTTAATGACAAGAAATGTTACACATTTTCCACATAGTTCTTGACTCTTTATTTCCTCTCCTGAGAAGAGTCTATTCATTTCAATTGTCCATGTTTTGGTTGAGTCTTCAATTATGAGGGGCCCAAATTTTTTCATTATCTTCCTGCATGAATTAAAGACATCATACAACAATGATCCATGCATGCCCATGTTTACAGCAGCACAATCATAGTAACTCTTGTAAGCAACCTATATGTACATCAATAAATGAATAAAGAAAAGATGATATTTTATACATAATGGAGAACTACTTTATTAGGCAGGAGAGGTAGCTCAGTGGTCTAAGTGCCTGCCTGGCAGCACAAGGTCCCAAGGTCGATCCTAGTATCACATGCCTTGCCAGATCAGGAACCCTGGGTGCACCCTGCCTGCCACCAAAACCCAGCATGGTGACACACACCTATAATCCAAGCACTGTGCAGGCTGAGGCAGGAGGATCACTATGAGTCTAAGCTGTATAGCAAGACACTATACCAAATAAATAAGTAAAAGATTTTTAATTTTTTAAAAAATGGTTGAGCTTAAGTTACTTTTGGGAAAATGGGTGCACCTTGAGACCATAATGTTAGGTGAAATAAATTGCACACACATGTTTAGCCATAAGAAAATCCAGAATACAAATAAAGAGCAAAGTAAAAGTAGAGAGATGGGTGTTTTGCAAAGGAAAGGGGACAAAGAAACAGAGAAGGGCAGGGGATGAAAAAGGTGGGGCAGTGTGCTAGGTGCACATGTTAACTTCCTACAAGGAGTGTGACAAAGATGTACTCCACTGGAATGGCCAAATAGCTCAGCAGACTAAAGGGCCTGCAAGCAGGCACAGGGGCGGGTAGCTAGATTCCAGGGCCTGCCGTGCTGGACCCACCCCCAGTACGCACTGAGACTACAATTCAGACGGGGTGTAGTGGTGCATGCCTATAATCCCAGCCCTTGGGAGGCTGTAAACAGGCAGATCACTACTACTCTGATCTAATAGTGAGACCCTGAACACTCAGTAGAACCTTCCCTATAATACAAAAAAAAAAAAAAAAAAAAAAAAGAAAAGAAAAAGATGTACTCTAATCATGTACTAAGACAGTAAATACTGGAAAAAGTAAAGAGCAAAGTTAACTTTGAAAAGAAGCATTGAGTGACTGATCTGCTAAAGTTTGAGGCCTCATTTGGAGGCTGGTGGGCCTCACCAACGGAAAGTTAATTAGACAAGGATATGAGCATATTTGTGTGTATAAGCAACAGTAGTGTGGAGAGGGAAAAAGAGCTTTCAAGCAGCAAACCATTTCAGAGACCTCTGTGGTGATGCAGGAGACATAGAATACTACAAGCACAGGCAGAAGAGGATCAGGATGGAAATACAGGTGCTGCTTGAAAGACAACGTGCAGATGAGACAGGACTGTAGATGACAATAAATGAAGGATAAGGAGGAAGTAGGACAGGGTTTAAGGAAGATCCCTAGCTTGCATGGCCTACTTACTGACATAGCAAAAAAGTAAAACAATAGTGGAACATTAACTTGATATTAATTTTATACAAGGAAATATTAGGCAAAAGTCAGTCATGTAGGCACAGAGACCTTTACACTTTTGGCATGGGGCCCTTTGGGGCTCAGGCCAGCTGTAGCCTTCTTTCCTGGAACAGACACCAGGGACCCCACTAAATCCCCACTCTCCAGAGCTGCTGACTACACCTCTGTCCCTGGAGGATCTGCTCCCCCCCATGCTTAAGAATTCCCATACTTAAGAATTCCTTTATTCTCCTCTTACTGAGAGTATAGAGAGGCAGTGCCAACTGCTCTCCCTCATCTTGTTAAGCATTTAATGCTAAGGATGTAGTCCAGCCTTCTCCCAAAGCAGACTAGGTCAACACTTGAAGAAGAGGGAATACTGAATTTTGTCTTAGAAAAACTCTTTCCTTAGGCAGTTGCCTTGAATTCCTTCTTATCTGCACATTAGTTTTACAATGTTTTCTGAATCCTTCTTTTCAAGCATTTCTCCAGGCCCTGGGGATAGAATAAAGGAAACGACCCATCCCATGGCCCAGCAGGCCCAGCATTAGTGGTGTGGGAACGTGAACACACTTACATTTAGGGAAATAACACTGTATTTGGATAACCTTCACAGTGGCATGAAATTTTTAAAACTGTTTCATTTACTGCGGCATCTCAAGCACCAGTAACAGTGCTTTGCACAAGGTACATATAGGTACACTGGGTACTGGATGTACAGTACATATGCCGTGAATCTTGAAATGTCCTCTGTTCCCAACAGAAAGTTCTTTGGCATTTCCAATTATGATCTACATAGCCAAATGTGGTCTTTTAAACATAATATTTTTCATATTCATTTCACATGTGTTCTATGAAATATGTTGAAAATATTGGGTCATCATTCACAGTAGATTCTATTCTGCATTTTTAGACACCATCATGGGGATTGTTGAGAAGAGAGAGAATAATGAGCATGAGGGCTTCCAGATTTCCCTCTAATTACAGGTTTGTTTTAAGAATCCCCAAACTGATGTCCATACTTGGGTATTTTGCCATAAAACCGAAAACGTCATACCACAGTGGCATGTGTGCACTCATGTTTGCAGTAGCACAACTTATCATACTTAAATCTTTCTAAATCCCCAAACACCCATCAACTGAGGAATGGATAAAACATTGTAGTATTTTTATATAGTGGAATATTATTTGGCATAAGGAAAGATAAACTTCAGGCTTTTATAGGTAAACGAACTCAACTGGAGACCATACTGATAAGCAAAATAAAACAGCCCCACATGTGTAAACATTGTTTTGTCTCCCTGGTGTAAGAACCTAAAAGAGCAAATAAGATCTGAAACGTGCAGTGGATACTGTGAAAGGGAAAGAAACTGTTCCAAGGGAAGGAGCTACTGGGATGAGGGGAAGAAAAGAAGGGGAAACATCTACGTGTATATACGCAGCGTAGCTTAGATAATTGTGCTTATGAGTTCTGCTGATCTATTGAAAGGAGAAATTAATGCTTAAGGTTTCCCTTTCATCTTTTTAAATTTTTATACTTTTGACCAATCTTATAAGCTTATATCTCCTAATCTAAATAATTTGAAGGCAACGATGTGCAATATAAAAGCCACTGTTGAATTCCTATCATTTTGTTTGGTGAAATTCTGTATCATTTCTAATGATTTTATCTAATTAATTAAATTAATTAGATAAAATCAATACTATCATTACTACTACTACTAATAATAATATTCCACCCATAGCTGTGGCAGGATGAATTTTCTAGGGTTAACTTCCAGTATGCTTGCTCCTCATGCACTGTGGTCTTGACTTGGCTTCTCAGTGGGATCTCAGTTCTTTCTTGAATATGGGACTGGGGCTGTGCATGATTTGAGGATGATTCTGTCCTGCTGCTGAGGCTGGCTGGACCATAAAGGCAAGTCTTGTTTTCCAGTTGGCTTTGGAAACCTGAACGATTAGCAGAATGCGTTAGCGGTCTGACCACTTTCAGGGCCACCGTGCCATGTGGAGAAACTGAAAGGGGGCGATGCAAAATTTTTCAAACAAACAAGAAAACCCTCTGTGTATGTTTCTGCATCTTCTGCTTCCTTCTCCCAGGGCTGGCTTCTGGCAGTACCCCAATGGGGGTAGAAATCAGCATTCCTAACTGAGCCCATGGCAAATCCCTGACCCACAGTACTTTGACATATAATACAATAATTACTCTTTTAAGCTGCTATGATTTTTAGTGGGGTGCTGTTACATAGCGAGAGATAATGCAACACTGGCTGGCAGTCAGTTTCCCAGGAATCATCATTGTGTTTCAGCAGCTCTCAAATAGTCTTCATTTTTTTCTTGTTTTTCTTTTCTTATCCTTTCCTTTTTTTTTCTTATTTTCTTTTCTTCTTCTTCCTCCTTCTTTACTTGTCTTTGTCTCCCTGTCTGTCTCTGTCTCTCAGCCTCTATCTAGCTGTCTGTCTGTCTGTCTGTCTCTCCCTCTCTCCCATCTTCTTTGCATTATTTCTTCACTGGTTTAGGAAACATAACCCCTCTCTATAATGTGTGGTGGTCACAGTGTAGTAAATCAAGATGACAATGCTGAGTAAAGAATCCAAATTTCTCCTATGACCTTAAGTCCTGAGTAAAATAAAATGTTCTCAAAAAGCTCAAGATGGAAGGAAGAATGGAAGAAAGGAGGGAAGGAAGGAAGGAAAAAGGGAAGGGAAAGGAAAGAAGGGGAAGGAAGGAAAGGGAAGGGAAAATGAGGAGGAAGGAGAACAGTGCTAGCAGGACAATAGGCTGATTCATTCCATTTTTCATGATGTAGAATCTTGAAGTTATTCTATCTCTTCTTCTATCAAAAACCCACCATAGATAACATAATTTTATCAAATTATTTTCAGGTAGCAGTTAGCAATCATAAATTTTATATACACTCTTAGATAATTTAAAATTACATTTTTACATCTAATTTGTGCCATGTATAGAAATAATCACAACAAATTAATATTTTTGTTGTTCTTGTTTTGTTTTGCAGTACCAGGGATTGAACTCGGGACCTTGCCCTTGCCAGGAAGATGTTTATGCCACTGAGCTGTATCCCTGGCCTTTCAACAAACTGATGTTTGCATGCTGACCGCAGAGATAATGTTTGGGTCTTGTGCTTTTCTTTCGTTTGATACTCCTTATCAAATTGATATTTGGAATTTTCTGTGGCCATGACTTCCTTTTCCTCCTCCTGCTTACTATACAATAGATGTCAAATATACTGATGCTTACAAATGAATGCTTTCTTTAGAAAACTAAATATACTGAACGATACAAGGAACAAAATCTTTTCACATTAAGAACACAGCAATTTAAAAGATGTCTATCTCCAGCTCATTTAGCCCAAAGTGATTGTCTTGAGTGACAGCCACAGCAAGGATGATGCGGTGCTCAAGGATGATGAGATCCAGACATGGAACATTTCAAGACTTTCTTGGAGTTTTTTTCACATCTGCTTGTCTAGGTGGAGAATTTTTACTTTCTCCTACACCACACGAACTTTCTCAGAAAAGCTTGGGGGTGGAAGAATTTAACCACAGGCAATTTCTGTCTGAGCCTAGCATCCGTACTCACAGGTGACCTCCCAGGGAAGAATGACCTCGTCCAGCTGACTCTGTCTTTATTTGGAAGCTGTAACCTTCAAAGGTCCTGTCTGCTAATTCCTTTCTGAGTGTGAAACAACTTGAGCAGCTCATGTAAACTAATTGGCAGCTGGCAGTGGGTTCTGAGCCCTCAGTCACTTCCCCATGAACAGCCAAGTTGGCCACTCAGACATTGGCACAGAAACTCAAACCCACTTCTACCAGCATGAAAAGGTGACCTTGTGATAACCCTTAGCATGACATCTGAAGCAAAACTTCTCTCTGACTTTGGCTGCCCAATTCACATGACAATTCAGACATCTTTGAAATTCTTAATACTTAGGCCTTCATTTGCAGAATACAAGTTGCCTCTAGCTATCTATGGGAGAAAAATGTATAATATTGAAACACCTGTCCTGCGCCAAGCACATACCAGTTTCCTTGAATATATTTCACATCATTTCCTTATCCCAGCATAAACAACTATCTTAATTTATCTATTCTAGGTCTTCTCTACACCTCTGCTGTTGGGCAAAGGCTCCATTCTTCTATTTTGGCTGATAAGGTTCTAGAGGATAAAACAGTATTTCTATCCCTCAGCAAAACTTAGAAACAGTTAAGAAATAGATATAAGAAAAAGGAAATCAAGATTCGCTTCTTAAAGGTCAGCCATATAGCTCAGCAGATTAAAGCGCTTGCCAAGGGTTTGATCCCCAGGGCCTGCCATGCCAGCCCCACCCCCAGAGTGCATTGAGACAGTGACTGAGAATGGGTGTGGTGGAACATGCTTGTAATCCCAGCTCTTGGGTGGCTGTAAACAGGCAGATCACTATGAGTCCAATCTAGTAGTGAGATCCTGAACAGCCCGTAGACCCTCTCCCCCCAAAAAATTTCCACTTCTTTGTTGAATTAGAAAAAGCAAAATAGAATTGGAAGATGTGGCTTGATTTGCACATAAAATTTTCCAAATTTCCTTTTCCACTGTGCTGTAGTTTGTGACTGGTGTTCCCCCAAGTCTGTGTACCAACATCTTGTTCATACCCACCAAACTGTAATATGGGACTGTGGGATCTTTAAAGGGTGGGTCATAAAAAGAAATCCAGAGGTCCTTGAAGATGCCACCTTGGCATTAAGGCATTAAGATAGTTCTCATGAAACCCATGACTTGTTAGAAGAGTGAGTGAGTATACAAATGAGGCTCACTTCTGAATTGCTGTTTGTCTGGATGTTTGGCAATGGAAACTCTCCTTGTTGCACATGCATCTCCCATGTACCCTGTTTTCCTCACCAGGCTTGGGGTGATGCCACACCATACCCTTGGGCCTCTATGCCTCTGAGCTGAGTTACTTCATAAACTGCCTCAGGTATAAAGTCTTGTGACGAAGAAACCAATAGCTATTGTTACACTGAAGAGTTCCCTTCCTGCTTCCTCTGCATGATTTATACAAACTCATTTCTTCTACTCTCTTCCTGAATTCTCACTCATCCCTCATGATTTCTTTGAACATCTACTCTCAACCTTACCTATTTGTCCATTCTTGTCTAATCACACCTGTCCCACTTATCACCAAAAGGCTTGATGAAAGGTGATTTTTCCTCCTTAGAGGGTAATGTTTAAAGAAGTTGATTTTATAAATTGCTTTGCATTTAGGCCTTCCTTTTCTTCCTTCACATACAATAACTTTATTTGCCCTATGTCAACTGGAATACATTTGGCTCCCAATAACAGAATATTTTCATTCTTTCTGCATTACCCAGTCTTATTTTACCTGAAGGTTTATTTCCATCCTGAAAGCAAAATGTTTGTCAGGGTCTTCCCTAGTTCCATTCATTTGTTATATCAAAACACCTTACATTGGTACTTTATTAAAAAAAAAAAATCATTTGCTCACTGTTTTGGAGACCAGAAAGTCCAACATCTAGGCAACAGCCGAGTGGAATGTAATGCAGACTTTCTTGCGTTTTTGTCCTCAAGTGGCAGTGGTGGTGAAAACCTCTCTCATCCTCTTCTGTAAGGTTACTGATCTCTCATTGCTGCAGGGAAAGTATTCGTGACTTCCTTCCTCCCAAATGGATCTACCACTTACGGAAACCATAATGGGGGTTAGATTTCAGCCTCAATTTTAAAGGAACATGTCAGGCCATAGCGAGGAGTTCCTTATTATGCTCTTTTTATATTTACAGCTTGTGAACAAACACAACAATGCAGTTGTCCTGGTAGAGCCTACACCTCCATTCATCAGCCATCTGAAACCCATGCTGATTCCCTTTTAGGTGATGAGGTAACTTTTGCTGTTGCTATTGATAAGACAAACTTCCTGACGTACACAGTTTAAAGGAGGGGAGGGTTTACGCTGGTTCACAAGTTCAGAAGACCCAGCCCAGATCCTTTGTCTCAGAGCTGGAAGCTGCATCAGGGAGGGGTTCAGGGGAGTGGGTCTGCATACCTCATGGCAGTCAGAACAGGAGAAAAGAGAAGGACCTAAGGTGGAGACATGAATGCGCCCTCCAGGTCATGCCCAGCAGGCCCCGCCACACAGCCCTTCTCCTAGTAGCTCATCCAGCTGCCAGCTCATTAACTTAACTGGATCCCCCATGATCCAAGCCACTTCCGAAACCTCACATATGAACATCCCTATTTGGGAGATGTTTTAGATATAAACATAATGAATGCCCATGAAAAATTTCAGTTGTCAGGCCAGTCAAATATCTCAGGGGGTTAAAGTGCCTACAAGCAGGCACAGGGACTGGGGGTTTCATCCCTGGGCTTGCTGTGCCTGTCCCATCCCCAGGCATGCTGAGATGGCAATTGAGACCAGGCATGGTGGCACACACCTATAATCCCAACTCTTGGAAGACTACACAGGTGGATCACTGTGAGTCCGGTCTAGTAGTGAGACCCTGAACACCCTATAGATCCTTCCCTAAAATAAAAAAAAAATAAAAATTTCAGTTAATATTCTGGGATAGGGAATAAAAATCAGAACAAATCAAAGTGTAGCTATATGCTTATTCTAATTATAATTATTAAATCATTATCAAATGCTGACATCGATTTTACCAAAGATGAGTTTATTTTGTGAAACAGTCCACCTGTATTTCATTTTCCTGTTTTATTTTCTTTTAAAGCATTTGTCCATATCTGAAATTTCAATTTTTTTAAGATTTTACTATTTGTTCTTCTCCCATAACATTTTCTCTGCCTGGGTCCTCTAGTCTATTCTAATTGCATCATTTTCATCTTTGTGCTGATAATACTGTTGTAGGCAGATGAGTTAGATAGAAATATTCTAGGCACTCAGACAGGGCCAGGCCCTCAAGGAGACAAAATGGCAGGCAAGGTGACTTTGCAACTTGGAAGAGACAGACACTCCCTACGGACCACACCACAAGACCAAGACAAAAGAGGAAACACAGCTACATACTTCCGTAGGGATGGGCATCAAGGATTGATATTCTAAATAGGTATCAATAAGATACATAAATAGCTACACTCTCTTAATTTACTGATAAGAGACATCTATTATATATTAATGTCTGTAAGTATATCATGTATGCACCTTGCACGATACCAAAACATTATGAAAACAGTTTGCAATGTAGTAATTTAGCCATCCATGTTGTGAAAATCTGTAACATATATATCGTTGTATGTTACCCTGTTTATGTCATTTGTTCTCTTTGTTTTTGCTTCTATCTTTCACTCTTCAGGTTAAAATACATATAAATAAAATTTAAAAAATAAATTAAAAAAATCACCCTGAAAGAGCCCTATTGAGTCACTAGCCCAACCCCCAACAGGAAGAGACCTTGTCCCATTTTCATGGCCTGCTTGCTATGTGACTCGCTTCCCATTTGGTACTGGATTTAACCAATTTTACCTGAGTAATGGTGCTTGTAAGCCCATTGGTCGACCATAGTTTTGTCCCACCTCTTTTCCACCTAAGGGAGTTCCCATGTCTTTACCACCTTTGACCTGCCTCACCATGTGGCTTTCCTCTATAAAAGTCCCTGAAAGAGACAGCTTCCTGGGGACCACCCACTCGGGACCCCCTTCCTGTCCCTCTCTTTGACAGGAGCTTTCTTTCCCTCAATAAATCTATTCTGTCATAAACTCTGTTTGTTCCTGAAATTCACTCTTCAGTTTTACAGAACACGAACTCGTACAGGTCAGGTGCAGAGATCATTTTTGCCTATGTCATTTGGAGGTTCAGCTTATCATTTGGAGGTCACCCACATGAGATCAGTTTTTCTCCCTGTATCAATACTACAGCTTTATCTCCCACTGATGCTACACCCATGAATTCCAAATGCATAGTACTGTATGCAGATAAACTGTTTACATGACAACATGGCTGTTCTACTAATAGATATGACATTTGAGCACTTAATGAAAAGTCTGTTTTCCTCATCATCGTTAATTGATCTGGTGAATTGGTTCTTTGCTGTTTTCCCTGCCTCATGTTTCAATGTATATTTCCTTTGTTCTAATTACTTGATGTTCTCATCTGAATGCTTTCCTTAAACTTATGTGTTCTAAAATGCTTATGTATTATTTTATTTAATTTTTATACCTATATGGATTTAATACCACTGTTAACATATTAATGAGAATGCTGTAGAAAATGGTCCCAGTGCTACATATATGAAAAAATCTATTCAAAGGAATTAGATGCCAAGATTTTGGGGGCTAGTAAGACATTTATTCATGGTAGGCCACCATCTTAAGAGTTAAAAAATGGCATATGATTCCATTTGTGTCTAAAATGTACCAGATTGGAGACACAAAAACCAGCCCATGCCTCAGCTCAAGTCTGACTGCTGTCTTCTCTAGAACTGTGTCATTTCCAGAGGACATTGATCTTGTTTTTCTCAGATAGCAACTGGCTTGATTAGGCCCATGTATACCTTGAGGAACAGCATACTTCATTCAAAACTTTTCCAGTGTCAATGTCATTCAGAATCACCAGCACACAGATATCCAGAGAAATGACTGACCACAGAGCTGGTCCCTGCTCCCAACCAAATTGACACTTGAAACTAACCATCATAATCATTTATCATCTTAAATATGAAATAAACCTGGAGATATAATTCACCCATGAGACTAATAAATATATAAGATTCAAAACCAGTGGCTCTGACTCTAGAAATAATTGTCTCAACAACCATATTATTTTAAAGTTTTCATCTGCTAAACCAAACTCATAAAAACCTTGTGTCTTTTACCACATCCCACACATCCCTGAAAGTAATGATTTTACTTAGTTTACAAGGGACCTACCTAAAAGTCACTGTAACTACTCTGTCATATTCAAAGAATTTCTTCAAATAAAATGTTTCCTCTCATTTTTTCCTAGTACATACATACCTATAGCCAATGTCTCAAAGTGAAAACTTCAATTCAAAATTATTTCTTCACTATAGATAATAGCTCATCTATATGTAATGTTACAACAGACATACTTTATCTATTTCTTTTCTTTTGTGGAACTAGGGATTTGAACTCAGACCTCTCACTTGCCAGGCAAGCACTTATTCAACTGAGCCATCTCCCTGGCCCCTTGATTTTTCTTTAGCTCCTTCTTTATATGTATTGTTTTCCCTGATCTGGTCCATATTCCTACATCCCTGCTCCTGTGCACTGATGTATACATATGCATATACAGTGTCAGGCCAACCACCTAAATCCCGGTGGTCAATCACACCTAGATTAGAAGTCTGTTTTCCTCATCATCATTAATTAGTCTGGTGAATTGGTTCTTTGATACTTTCCCTGCCTCATGTTTCAATGTATGTTTCCTCTGTTGTAATTACTTGATGTTCTGGTCTGAATGCTTTTCTTAATACTTTTCTTAAACCTATGTGTTGGAAAGTTAATGTCCTATGCAACCTTCCGTTGTGGAAAGTGAGGTCTAATAGAAAGTATCTAGACAATGAGAACACCACTAGCTGTCCAGTGGTTTAATATTGCTGCAGAAAGGGCCTTTAGAGAAGGCTTCACTCTCTGTTGCTCTTTTGCCTTCCACCATGTCAGAGAAAAGCTCAAACCAGATGTTGGCACCTGGAATTTGGACTTCTCAACCTTCAGAACTGTAATCAATGATTTATATTCCCTATAAATCAGATATTTTGTCAATAGTCTCAAATGTTCTGTTATACTCATATGACATGAAGTCCTCCACACTTACTACAGTGCCTACAAGTCACAGCTGCATATAATAAACACATAGGAATGCATCTCTTTTTCTTATACAACAGCTTCATGGCTCTTGAATTTGAATTTTTTTATTCAGGCATGCTGTGCTGAAATACAAGTTAATCTCAATGTAAAGCCTATAAAAACTAGGGATCAAATGCTTCTTAGTGTATATTCTGTGCATTCCACGAGGTAGCTTGCATCCTAATTATTCAATACATTGTTTTCAGTACATTAATGATGAAGATATTACATTTCATTCAAACTGATGCATGAAGAATACAAAATAGAAACTATTCAGTCAGCATTATATCTAAGAATGGCTATTAGGAAGAGTGGAGTGGGTCACAGAAATGGTACTTTCCAGGTAGTTAACGTCACTTCAAATATTATGAAACAGGAGAAATATAGGATGACAATCTGTAGCTAGAAAGAAGAAAGACTAGGGAGGGACACGATGGACGGAGTCTGAATCTTGACCATCTGGTCAGAATTGTTATCATTAGAGAACAGAAATACAAGAAATAACAAGGGCAGTGTCCCAGGAGTTAAGAGAAAGTGTATTTTAATTTTATAAGCATATGGCTACTCATTGTTCACATATAGCTATATAATGTGCAGTTCAGTCAGCATTTCCAGGATACTGAAAAAAGGTATCATAGTCACAATAGAATAGAAAATTTCGCATATTGTCTACTATCAAGAATATCTAGAAGGTAGTGATAATAACTATAAAAATTATTCTCTTTTGTTTATATTGTGCAAAAGCCATTGCTAACCAAAGTTACAATATAAGTCATTTTTTTACTTACCTTTCAATAGAGTTTGCCTATCATCAAAGCTTAACCAGAAAGAGCTTTATGAGCCATAGAACATTCTTTTGTTTCTTTGTTCTTTCATCTTTCCCTTAGGATTCTCTGCAATCCCACCCATGTCTACCCTACACCACAGTAATTAAGGTACCCTACCAATTCATGAAATCAAAGTGCAGTGTAGCACACCCTAGTTAAGTGAGTTTGGACAAGTTGCTCAACATGTCCTTGTGTGTCAAAGTAAGAATATAATAGCAACTGCATGTCAAAACTATGAAAATTAAAGAGCTACATAAAATCTTTAAAGGATGCTTGCAACATAAGCTCTATAATGTTAGCTATTGTTTTCAGAGCCTGACTCAGGGTCACATGGTTGAGTAACACCTTATGTAAACCTCTTTCAGAGCTCCCATCACTCAGTAGACTTTGTACTTTCTTTATCTTACCCACTGAGTTGGAAGGCCTTTGAGGGTAGGTTTTGTATTCTGTGTACTCTTGGTCTTAGGTCAAAATGACTAACGCTGACCACACTGGTGAATCAATAAATTCATGGGAGAAATACAGGGTAACATCTCTTCTGTCTTCTATAAAAGGATGCACTATAGTTCAAAATTTTCTAAAACATATGAAACAAGTAAAGTCATATAAGTCAGTCCCATGTTCCTGAGCCTAGGACAACAGAACAAAGGACAGTGCTTCAAAGTGTAATCCAGAAGCTGCTTCTGCTTTGTTTAAAAATATCAATATATTATAGTAATTGAACTCCTTCATGACCTCCTTGAGTTCCTGCAAGGCTTAATTAATGTTGGTAAAGTGTTTTGTGATCCGCAGATGAGAGGCAAAAGAAATGTTATAGAATAATTATCATTATCACCGATACCATCTTAAATGACTACAGATAGTTTGCTTTACCTGAATTTGTTAATTAAATCCTAGATATGACCATGTAGAACTACAAGCAAATCTATTTGTCCCAGAGAACTAAGTCTGTTTTATTTAGAAAGATATAGACGTATTGTATGATCAGATTTCCATTGCTGCAACAAAATACCTGAGAAAATTAAATATAAATGAATAGATATTTTTAATAACAGCTTTATTGGATTAAATTTTGCACAGTTTACAATTTACAAATTTAAAGTGTATGGTTCAATAGATTTTTAACATACTGGAAGAGCTGTACAACCATGACCACAGTCAAATTGACAGAATTATAGTTATCTCAGAATAAAACACAAAGCAGTGCTTAACCACTATGTATCATTTCCAAATTCCTACACCCTAAAACTAAGCTACCACTGAGATTCTTTCTGTTTTCATAGATTTTTTTCCAATTCTGCGATTTTTTTTTCAAAAGAGACTAGGCTTATAGCAGCAATAAAGACCTACACGCATCCAAGGAAGTGTAAATCCTGCAGTATGAGCCTTCACACCATGCTGGAGTGAAATTAAAATTCAACCACAGAAACACACTTAGAATAAAGTTATATTTTTCTCTTTTATTTTTTCTTTTTTACTTTTAAATACCATAAGAAGTAAAAAGAAAGCATCACAAAGGACACGAAATTTCATTAAAAAAATAACAGGAATTCAACAATGTTTGTTATAGTACCTGTTGTTGTCTCCAAATCAGTTGTTCAGATTACCAGATATAAACCCACAAAACTGGCAAAGGAAAAAAAGTTATAAGGAATTAAAATGAGAAGAAGTAAATATTAAATATTAACTGCTCCATTCAATAGACCATAATAAATCATCAGCACCACTATCCAAGCTATGCTGTATACGTAAATATATGTATTTTTCCTTTTCCTTTTGTCCTTTTCCTCACCCCAGTTGTTCTTTCCCTTTGAATAGATGTTTTTCCGTTTCATGGTATTCATTGTACCTTTCAGATTTTTCTGCTTTTTCACGTCCTTACACTAGGGAGACAATACAATGTTTACATATGCAGGTCTGATTTATTTCACTTATGAGTATGATCACTAGTTACATCCATTTACCTATAAAAGCCTCAAGTTTATCTTTTTTATAGCTGAGTAACACTCCATTTTTTATATCATTTTCTTTCTTTCTTTCTTTTTTATTTATTTATTTTAAGACGAGGTTTTGCTGTGCAGTTCAGGATGACCTTGATTTCACTTTGTAGTGTACGCTGGTCTCGGCATCCCTGCATGACATGTGGTACCGCAGGTTGAACTTGGGTCCTAGTGCTTGCTAGGCAGGCACTTATGCCACCAAGCTGTGGCCCAGCCCCTCATATTTTATTTATGTATTCATTTTTTCATATAAGGGAAACTACATGGTGTTTTAGCTCATGTGTCTCTCACAAGGTGCATCCATTTTCTTATGAATACTTCAGGTTTTTTTTTAATGCCAGAGTAGTGCGATATTGCATACGAATTCTGCATTGTCTTTATTCATTCATCTGTTGATGAGCATGTCGACTCTTTCTAATATTAAGCTATTATGAATTTTGCTGTTCTAAACATATGGTATGATCCTTCAAACAGTTTGGGGAAGTTACCTAAAAGGGGAATAGCTGGGGCAAATGCAATGTTTTAGATTTTTTTTTTTTTTTTTTTTTTTTTTAGGAAAGGAATGGCTCACAGTTTGGAAGGCTTGAGCCTAGTCTTGCTTGACCAGGTTGCTCTGGGGTCATGGAGAGATGACACATGGTAGTGGCAGGAACTTATATCAGAGAAAGATCATTCATCTCATGTTAGCCAAAAATCAAACAGAAAGATGAAGCAAGGTTCCCAGTTTTCCCATTAAGGGCATGTAAGGCAATAACCCTCCTCCCTCTGCTACACCTCACCTCATAAGGGTTCCACTGCCTTCCAGCAGAGTGGGGACTGCCTTTAACATCTGACCGATCAAGGGCCACTTCAGCTCTATTCTGTACCACATAAGTGAATATATCCTTTCTCAACGTAATTATTCTTCAGAGGTGTGACTCTTTGAAACAGATGACAAAAAATAAGTAAACTCAACAGCATAGGCACAGGCTATGGGCTACAGCTGTCCCAGCTGTCATCTTTTTCTTATAAAACCTGTCCATGAACTATGAGATCAAGAAGACTTAGGCAGGAGAACAGGTTCTATACCTCAGCTTCTTTGTAAACTTGGGCAGATTATTCAGTGCTCCCCACTAATCTGTAAACTCAGGATTAGGGGCTTTGGATGTCAGCTATGAGATACTCTGATGGTGGATAGCACAAGGTTCAGCACACAATACATGTTCAATATGTACCCATTGTAATATATGTGTGATTATATAACTATTCATATGAAATAGTTAAAATACAATATCCCCAGCATTTAAAAGATTGATCACCTCTATCTTTCAAAGTGCCATCATTCCATCATCTGGAATGGCTTATTCCCCAAGAGTTCTGGATAACTGGGTTTTACTGTACTGTATCCATAAATAACAATTCTGATTTTGAAGGGTACTCGATCATGAAGTCATAGCAAAGACTTTGCTCATGGTGTTCTGTTTACCTCCAGCTGCATAACAAACCAGTTCAGAATTTAGTGGTATAAAACATCCACAATTGTTAGGCTCACAATTAGACAGGAAAGACGAGAAGGTCTCTGGTCCTTTGTTACAATGAGAACCTCAATTCAGGTGGCAAAAGTGGCTGGCTTAACTGGGTAAGTCTAATGAAGGCCATATGTCAAAAGTCTTTATTTTCGCAATGAAATTCTTTGGTTTTTCTCAGGGTCATGTCTATTCAGGATGACTGCCCAAGACACCTTCTTACTTCTGAAATCTGGCATCAAGTTTGAGCTGCATAATAATACAGTCAGGACTTGAAAATCTCTGTCTCTGCCCCTATGTCTCTATGTCTCTGTCTATTTCTCTCTGCTTCTTTGTCTCTGTCTCTGTTTCTCTCTGCTTCTCTCTATCTCTCTGTCTCTGTCTCTGTCTCTGTCTCTGTCTCTCTCTCTCTCTCTCTCTCTGTCTCTCTGTCTCTCTCTCTCTCTCTCTCTCTCTTGCTCTCTCCATGCTTTCCTTCACATCACCAGCAGGAACTTCTATAAAGAATGGTAACCTCAGGGATTCTTCCATGGCAGTTGACTTTCCCCTCAATAAATATTTCAGCAAGAATTAGCATGACCTAATCATGGATCCTAAAACATTTCCCCAATTTTTGGATCAAGCAATTTGCTGTGGGCACCCACGTTCAACAAAGATAAAATCAGAGACTATCTCTTAGTATTAGTAATAGCAAAGAACCTCAGTCTAACTTTTATGTTCCTCATTAAGTAAAACACAGCTTTCTCAATTCTCTAGCAATTCTAAAGCTATCATGTAGGTTCTGGCTTGTTAGATTTGCTTCCTTAGAATGCATAGCTGCATGATCCACTTGATGATATAAGGGAGTTGAGCTATAACCTTACTTATCTCTTAATCTCACATCTTCTATCTTTATACATCACACATGGATAATGTCCCTATTATCCATATTGTTGAATTACTGAGGAGATAATGAAAGGAAAGATGAAAATTTGGAAATCCTATACAGATGCTAGATGTCATAACTAGTAAAATTCAGGAAGAAGATCATGGCCCTTAGGATTTCTGACTATGCTTTAAAAGTGTTCACTTCCTTGAATTTCTGGATTCAAGACTGAAAAGCACAAAGAATACCAAGAATCAAAGAATGGCTCATTCAATTTACAGATCAAATTTTAGCCTCAGGTTTGAGGGTGTAGTTACAACTGTCTGACTGTTTCTAAAACAAAATTCAAGTTTTCCAGTTATGTTCTATGGGTCCCAACCATGAAAATAGATAAGACAAAAATTCTACCATGATATAGTAAAAATTTCTAAACGTTTTATAAATTTTCATCTTGTAGGAGCCCATGGGGCTTTCAGTGTACCCTGGAGAGAAATGACAATGGGAATGAGGAATGGATGGGAGATAAAAGCTGAGGTCATGCAGAGGCCTCTTTACCTGATGGGAAAGAAGACAGTAGGGGTTTTTATTTGTCCCTTTGGAAAATTGCTATCATAGAACACAAGGTTGCCCAGTGAATGATGACTGAAACTGTCTAAATAGGATATTTTTTTTCAAACATGGTGACTGAGATAGCTTGACTGCCTTTACACTCTGGCCTATCTCGCCCCCACAGATATGAACAATCTGCAGCTTCACCCTCTCCAAACACTACCTACTGAAGTTTCCTGAATTATAAAAATAAACTCTCTATGATTTGGCCATTGTGGAAACAGAAGATTCTGGTTCTCTAGTCATTGATAACAATTGTCTAGGAAAGGAAAATCATATCTGAGGAAGGTATTTTTGAAAAGCTGGAGAGCAGTTTTTGCTGTGGTCTTCAGTGTCTTTGAGATAAGGCAGAGTCATATTGTGTGTGGTTTTCAAAAATATGGGTGTCTCCTTCATTTTTTGCTTCTGAACATGTTTATCATTTCTTTAAAAAGTTATATACTCTGAGATTTGGAAAGGTAGAGGTTTACTTGACCTTGGTGGAGCCAGCAGTGCACAGACACAATGACGGCAGTGTAGTGTGTCACAGTCCTCTGGCTATCACTCTGATCTTGTTTCTTTTAAAGGCAATGAGGTCAGGCTACTTGAATTGCAGCAAGTTTTAAAATTCCATGGACCTCTTTCAAATATGTGGACAATGTTGACTTAAGTTATAGAATTATGAACTAAGTGTAAATTTGGGCTTAAGTGATAAGCGTATCCCTGGTACATTTCTCCTATGGCTCCAAGTGTTTCCAAATAACAAATCTTCCTAGAATCACTTACAGTCTGTGAAAGTGAACAATACTACCTGTGAACAAACCTCAAGCATATAGATTCTCCCAAGCCTTCTTCAATTCTCACCCCCTTTTGTACATCAATCTCTTTCCATAGCTCTTTTCTGGTACATCTTATGTCTACCATCAGCTTTAATTTTCCATGACTTTTGCCAGTACCCAACATGGGTCACTGGAATTCCTTTCTTAAATTTTCCCTTATTATATTCCTAAAGCTTGGCTCTTCCCATTATCTTCCTAAAGCTTTGGGAGTTCCTCACAACCTTCCTTATGGCTTTTACTTCAAAGGCCTGGCTTTTAAATATTTTTAAATTGCAACTCTTTTCTCTACCTAGAGTTCTTGAATTGTCTTGTCACAATAAAGACTTCAGTTAACCTGTTAGATATCCAGTCAGTAAATATGTATGGGTATCTTTTCATCATCATGGATCTAAACAGATCTAAATCTACAGACCAGTGCCCCATGCTGAGTTCCAGGTATCTGTGTAGCAACTTCATTCCTGCAGATAAAGGACAAGTAGAATTTTAAGTGCAGTGGTAATTGTCTATGTTAAAGGTGCTTTCTGGATTTGCATAGGTTTCTTTCTTTCCTATGCATGACTTAGTATTAAGTTGTCCAAAACTAAATTCATCTTCTATTCCAAGGGTGAAAATTGTGTGTATTGTGTTTTCTAGCTCAGCTAAACTTGATTCTAAATTGGCAAATTGTTGAGTCACTGTGAGTCATCAGGATCTTCAAATGAGACAGAGACACAGACAGACAAACAGATGGGTAGACAAGAAACAGAAAGTGAGAGATCAAGTTTGAAAGCACGTAAAGAAAATTAAGTTAAATATTAAATGTGAAATATTCATTCTAGTATTTGCCATTTCATATAAGTATTTATTATGATTCATTCATTTGATGTTCAAGTTTGAAACTAGGGTTTCATCTTTGATTTTTAAAAAGTGCTCAACTATTTAGATAAATCCAAACTAAAATTGCCTGCTTTTCATGTATTTTCAATTCAGTCAGCTCTATCCTTGCCTTACTACCAATGAGCTGAGAGTGGCACCTAATTTCTATGTTGTACAGCTGATGGAAATCCTGATGTCAGCATCTCTGTGAACCTTTCTAGTCTTCCCTGCACTGTAGGGTGCAGTTGGATATACCAGTGCTGTTTGCTACTTACCACAGGCTTCCTAATGGCCTCAGGAAAAAAGTCCTGATACCTAACTTGGTCAGTATGGTGCATCATGATGTGTCCTCTGCTTAACATTCACTGGCTTCTCCCTTACACTGAACAAAAATCATGCCCTTAACTATTTCCTAGTCTTTTGTCATGTACCTCTTCAGTGGTAAATATCCCTACTCATTTATTCAGTTTATTCCAGTTTATCTTTCTGAATTTGTCTTCCAAATCATATTTTCAAGGAAAATCTTCATGGTCACCAAGTTCTGATTAGGTGCTTGGGAAAATATGAGCTGTTTGAGATAAAAGCTATAGTTTTTCCAGCTGTGTACTCATGAGGGCAAGCAAAGAACCTCAACTGCTGAGACTTACACAAGCAATGAATGAGTAGATGAAAATTGTCAGTTTCTACCATGAACATAGCCCACAGATCTAGAGAAATCATTCCTAAAATTTATTTGGAACCAGAAAAGACCTAGAATAGCAAAGGAAATCCTGGCCAACAAAGACAAGGTAGGAGGCATTACAATCCCTGACTTGAAATTATACTACAAAACTACTGTGATAAAGTCAGCTTGGTACTAGCAACAAAATAGACTTGAAGATCAGTGGAATAGATTAGAAGATGCTGAAGCCAGAACATACTTAGCCACCTTATCTTTGACAAAGGGGCTGTGGGAAAAAAGGGAACACTTCTCCACTGCTGGTGGGAATGTAGACTGGTGCACCCATTGTGGAAACTAGTATGGAGACTCCTTAAGAAAATAGGACTGGAAATCCCATTCAAGCCAGGTATCCCCCTCACTGAAAGAAAGATAGCCTCTTTAACAAATGGTGCTAGAAAAAAATGGCTCTCTACATGCCAAAATCTAAAACTTGACCCAGCTCTATCACCATGCACTAAGCTAAAATAAAAATGAACTAAAGATCTAAACATTAAAACAGAAACACTCAATCTCCTGGATGAGAAAGTATGAGGAACTCTTGAAGACATAGGGGTAGGCACAGAGTTCATGAACAAACATATTGAGAAGTTTTTACAGGTCAAAAATTATCAACAAAGTGAAAAGACAACCCACAAATTTTAAAGATGTATTAACTAATAAGCACTCAGACAAAGATCTGCTCTCTAGAATTTATAAAGAACTAAAATACATCAGGACTCTTAAATTTAAAGACCCAATCCAGAAATGGAAATCTAAGATGAATACACACTTCTCAGAGGACTAAATTAAAGAAGCAAATAAATATATGAAAAAATGCTCCACATCACTAGCCATCCATGAAATGCAAGTTAAAACAACACTCAGATACAATCTCATTCCAGAAAGAATGGCTATCCTAAAGAAATCAACCAACAACAAATATTGGAGGGGCTGTGGGGAAAAGGGAACCCTTATGCACTGCTGGTGGGAATGTAGACTGGTGCAACCTTTATGGAAACCAGTTTGGGGACTCCTTAAGAAAGTAGGACTGGAAATCCCATTCAAGCCAGCTGTCCCCTACTGGGAATTTTCCTGGAGGAACTGAAAACATCATATCATAATGATACATGTGTACCTATGTTTATAGCAGCACAATTTGTGATAGACAAATCTTAGAAATAACCAAGATGTCCATCACCTGAGGAATGGATGAAAAAGGTGTGGTATATCTATAAAATGGAGTATTATTCAGCTATGAAGAATGATTAACTTGAAGCCTCCATATTTAAGTGGATGCCACTTGAACATATTCTCGTAAGTGAAATAAACCAGACACACATGTTTAAATATCATATAGCCTCCCTAGGAGAACAATTACACATTTAAAGGTATATCACACTGAAAAGGAAAACAAGAACTTGAAGACTAGTCCATGAAGACAGAGCAAGGAGAAGAGCTAGGAAACATGGCAGAGGCAAAGCCATACAGTTATATGTACAAGATGGGCAAGGCAACGATCCTCAAAATTGTCAGAAGATTTTTGAACCTAGCAATTAATTGAAAGGATGTTCACCTGACTATCTATATATGCTGATACTTGTGAACTAAGCAACTGCACTGAAGATGACAATTTGCAGTAGTAGATTCAGGTTGGAGTGCCTGTCATTCTGGTCTTCTGAATAGGTGCTGTTGTCATGACATGCCAGTTGCTGCTGAGCTGTCTCTGAGGTAGGCATTTGTTTAAAAAGGACAGGGGTGGTGAATGAAGGCAAGATAGAGGGAAAGGTGAGATGCAGGACTGTCCTCTACAATGCTGTATATGGTTAGATTTCTAAACTTTTGTGTAAGCATATTCCTATTTTTTAAATATATTTTAATTTTTTACATTATATTTTGTAGGGACTTAAAGTTTAACATATCAATACTTGATGTAAAATACCTGTTCCATGTTAAGCCTAAGATGTTTGATATTTAGGCAGATAATGAGCTTAAGCTTAATAGCCTAGGATGTACGTTAATAACAATAAGCTTCTCTTCTGGAGAGTTAACAGCCTAAGTCTTCAGACCTAAAATTAGGGAAAAAAGAGGGCCAGAAGGACAGCCAACATTTTGGCCCTAGCCTTTCAAGGTCAATTAAGACTGAGGACATAGGAGAATCTGTACTGCAACGTCATGCAACTCAGTTGTGTCCCAATTTTTCTGATCAAAGAGATTATGGGGCCACAGAGGAAAGTGACTGAGGGTGTAGAGTGTGCCTAAGGAGAGTCACTGGGATAGAAAACATTCTCTCAGGCTTTCACAGAGAGCAAATTGTTCAAGCAATGTCCATGACTCATCCACATGGCTGACACAGACAAAGGATCTACAAACAGTGGTACAGTATCTCAGGATAAATCCTGAGGGTATGTGACTGACCTTAATCAGACACAAAAGCTATATTTCTTGTTACATAGGGCTTGCTTTACCTTGGTCTTAACCATTCAGCAGGAAAGTATTATACCAAAGTATAAGAAGTAAAACCATGTTATTATGCTGAGCTATAAAGGACTCAAATCAGCAAATTCTGACATCGCCAGACATATGGAAACTCCAATACTACTATGCACTACTGGACTATTTGGGAATATTTTTCTAAACTCATACACCTATAATATTTAATTGGCAAAACTAAACAAAAAAGGGATTCAAATGAATGACCATTTTGTATCTGTATATTCAAAATGGTTTAGATATAAAGCTACATGCTCTTAATTCAATGAATAAAGGGATCTGTTCTAATAATGTTTGTAAATAGAATATCATATCTGCATGTTGTACAATAATTAGCCACTAAGAAAACAATATGTAATGTATTTATAATTAAGACTGTCTTACTAGTTTGATTTGAAAAATGTCTTATTGCTACTTGTTTCTCAATAAAAATATGAAAAAAAAAGTAAATTGTCAGTTTCAACTGAATGATATCTGGGCAGTGACCAGAGCTATTATATTATAGCTGAAGAGAGGGACTTACTCAGGTTGTATTATATTGAAGTAGAAGTGTGTGTGTGTGTATGTGTGTGTGTGTGTGTGTGTGTGTGTGTGTGTGTGTGTGTTTAGGAGGTATATGGCCAATCAGTTCTCCCTCAGGATTTTGATGAATCTGAATTTGTTTATAGAATGGATAGAATGGTGGGACTATCAGAAATCTGTTTTGTACTAATGAGCATTAATAAGCTAGCATAGTCGTCTACAGTGCTTTAGTAAATCCAAGATGTTTTTAAAGTCATATATTTCACTTAGATAATTACATAGATAAACACATTAGAAGTATACAGCAACTTATAGCTGAGTCATGCAAGACTTTTCAGTGTTGATATTAGTTGCCATAAAACATGCTTTCAATTATTATGAGCTAATAGAAAAAATAGTTTGATACACTAATATTGATTGAATACAAAAAATTGACCAAATTACATAAAGATGTGCCAAATTAAAACAAGAGTTCATTTTCTGTATTAAAAATTGTTGAAAATCTTAATATATGCCACTTTAAAAACAAGGAAGATACTATTCCATATTTACATTATAAAAATTTCAATTGCAGCACAACATCATCAGTTCTGGTGCATTTCTACTCATATTTTAGATATTTGTCTTTTTTTAATTTAATTTATAAGTTTATTTTTGCTTTATATTGCATAACACTTTAGACACATAAATAAGAAGTGTATAATAAAATGACAATACAATGCTAGAAAGTGAGAGAACATCTTTAAAATAATTTTCACATTACCCAGACTAGACAAAGATCATGTAAATGCAAAATGATTAAGATCTAACAAAACTGACTTAGAAATACAAGCTTCCTTATCAGAGTAAAACATTTTGTTTCTTAGCCCAGTACTGCACAATATACACAAATATACTTCCACACCCAGATCTACCACTTGCACACCCAGATCTAGCACACTTATGCATACATACAAAGTACATTTGTAAATCTTCACAGAAACACAAACATGCAGCACACATGAAAACATGCACAGATGCATAGTAAAACACATGTAACAATGTATGTACACAGTGACACATGTATAACAAGGTACATGTAACACAAACATATGTATCATAAACATTCCTTGCACAAAGGAAATACAAACACATCCATGCACATATGACTTTACATCTATATTTCAGCAAGCACAAGACAGGACCAATAAAAATTCCAAGAGAGCAGTTTCCTGGGAGTTTAGTATCGTGGGTTTAAGAACAAATCACATGGAGTCGGACTGCCAAGCTCTGATCCCAGCTAGAGCCCATTCTAGCTGAATAGCCTTGAAGATGTTTACTTAATGTTCAGTCCCTCAGCTTTGCTCATCAATAACTCAAGGAAGATAGTAAGCTCTCAGCCACATTTGTTTAGAAGTTGAAACATAGTTTTTGGCACATTGGAAGAAATTGATGCATAGTGGCTGCCTTTTGTAAAAATTTAGATATGGCTGACAGAGAACAATTCTTTGGGATCCTGTACAAGTTGCAGAGCTACAGATGTCTCTTTTCTTCTGTCAGAAAAAAATAGGAATCCTGGGAGTCAGCACAAGTATCCTAGTGCTCTTCAATACCCACCTACAATTAGTTATCAGGAGTGTTAATTGTTTTTTCATTCCCAAACCCTCTCAGTTTGATGTCATTCTCTTCATCTCATAAATGCCAAGGAAAGAGGCTCATAACTTCTGTCTCCATTTCTTACCCCAATCAGACAAAAAAGAAAATCTGGTCATTGTGTTAGTCCAGAATCTTCCAGCAACTTTTCCTTTAAGATTTGAATTTTGCACATCTACCCCTGCAGTCTGTCTCCATCACCCTTGTGGATCAAATTTCTCTGTGTGTGCTGTTCCTCTATTATAAAGTCTTACAAAAACAAAGACTATATTAATTAACTTATGTCTCCTTGTCACTTATCTTTTTTAATGTTTCCTGGCTAAATAAGCAGATCACAGCGTGGCATTTACCTTTTTCAAGCCATGACATAATGGCAGTTGGTGAAAGGGCAGTGTCCCACAGAAAAAGACAGAGGACTGACAGGGTGAGAGGGGCCTGTATGGTGTATGATCACATATGGTACCACCATTCCATTCCACTGGTGGACACTGGATACTAGCAATGCATACTGGGATGAGGGAACCAATGGCATCATCAGGCAAACCTACCAGAACATGATGGTTCTCAATAAAATAGATTAAAAGATTTTTCCTACTTCTTTGTTTGCATATTTTTACCCTGTGGCTTTTGAACAGATTTCTTTGTGAATAGTGATGAAAATATTCTTGGCTTCTCAGTAACGCATAGTACAATGACAATAGACTAAAGCACTGTTAGCATCAACAAAGTGTAGCTACATAGCTATATCTCACTTTTCACTAAACTAAATAATACCTGTATTGTCTTCTTTACCAACTTGCATGCTAGTGGGATCTTGCATGCAAAATCTGTGTCCTGCAATCACAGATGTATACCTAGCATCTTTAGGTCAGGCCAGAGTCATGAATGAAGATGGAAGAAAAGCATTTACCCACCATTTCCAGTTTCCTGTTTGTTGTTTTATAGGAGGCACCATTGTCAAGGGAGTTGGTTTAAGAGGATCTAGAAAAAACACTCTGCTTTGAGATATTGCACACCAGTGTCATTTGTATGTTCAGTTTTAGTATGAGATGCACCAGAATGTGTTCAATCAGATGGGATGCGCTTAAAACTTGTCAAAGACTTAATTTATCTATGTGCTTGGTACTGTTATTCTGTACATTTGGACCGTTTATAACACTGTGTACCACTGTGGATACTATCTTCTCTCTACAGATATATTTACTGTGCTAGAATTACAAAAAACTACATCTTTCTTAAATGGTTAATCTTTCTGTGACTTAAATGATCTTTTTGAAGATCTTAAGCTCTGAAATATTTTAAGTTTTCATTTGTTTAAATACTCATAGACTGCTGAAAAATGGGATAGATAATTAAATGAATTCTGAAGAATCAGTTTGCTACATGATTTTGCTTTTTGAAATGCTTTGAAAGATCTATGGACAATGGTGATTCATCCATAATCAACTCACTTGTTCATTCAGCAAAATATTTACTCTTCAATGATTGCTAGATGTGGTTTTTCTTTTACTTGCCATCCTTCTTTCTTCTATGGTTAAGTATCCATTTTTTTTTTTCATTTGTCCCTGGGTTGTGTGCTCTCTTATTAGTGAGTTTAGAGTGCTTTTTAGAACATCTAGATAATTTTACAGGTGTATAATTACCCAATGAATCTCAATCTGTAGTTTGTCTCTGCATTTTCTGGTGTCTGTAATGGTTGATACACTGTGTCGACTTGAGAAGTTTAAAAGCTTACTAAATTCCATATCCTAGGGAATAGAGGACATACCCTAGGGTGGCTGATTACCCTATAGGATGTGGTGATGGTGGGTTCATTGTGTCGGCTTGAGAAGTTGAGACATTTAACTAAGTGACTCAACAGGGACCAGGGTCCTCAGTTTGTAAACTTCCTCGGCCTAGGCATGGAGATGAGGTGAGTACGATACCTTCCCTAGGGCTGGTGTCCTGTTTACAGTACACCAGAGGAGAAGTGACGTGCTTGTTTTCCCCCTTCCTGTTTTGCTTTGTTGCTTTCACTGTCTTCTACCACCTTGTACTGTTACTCTTCTCCCATGCCACCTGCACTGAGACCAGAAGATTACGGACTGAAACCTCCATGAACTGAGCTAAGTAAACCTTTTCCTCCTTAACTTTGGATATTGAGCATTTTTTCTTATCAACAAGAGAAAAGTAACTAGGACAGAGTCCTTAAGGTTGTTTAATATTATATCCACTGTATTAATTTTTCTTAAATAAATTGTGCTTATCTATTATCTATGCTATATATATATTCTTATAATTAAAGTTTATAAATGTCTTACTTTTCTCATATTTATTTATCTTATGTTTTCTTTGAGAAGTCTTATGTTTTTA
Source organism: Ctenomys sociabilis (assembly GCA_004027165.1). Classification (NCBI taxonomy): domain Eukaryota; kingdom Metazoa; phylum Chordata; class Mammalia; order Rodentia; family Ctenomyidae; genus Ctenomys; species Ctenomys sociabilis. The sequence continues at coordinate 76,036 of PVKA01005032.1, forward strand.
TTTTATATTTAAGACTATATTATACTTTTAATTATTTTTTTACTTGATGCATGATTTAAAGACTCCATTTTTGATTTATAAACAGAACAACTTTTTGAAATAAATATTTTTTTTCCTTGAGTTGGATTTGGAACGAACTTTATTGAAAATCATTTGTATATATGTGTGATTCTGTTTATGAAATTTCTATTTTAATGTATTGGTATATTTGAGCTATCTTCAGAACAATGCTAAACTGGTTTGGTCACTCCAGCTTTACAATAAATTTTGGTAAGGTCTCTTCCAAAAGTGCTTTAGCAATTCCAATTTGTTTTCAAGCATAAGAATTCTAGGGTTAATTTGTCCAGTTCTACAATACAGTGTGCTAGGGTGTCATTTAAGATTACATTGAATCTGTTATTCAGTTTTGGAAAATTTATAACTTGGTATGACTAGTCTTCAGAAAAATGAATTCAGCATGTATACCTATTTAGGGCAACTTTATTTTCTTTCAACAGTACTCTAAAATTATCGTGAATAGTTTTATGTATATTTTGATAGGTTAAATATTTTCCAATTTAGTCTAAATGGTATTGCTTTTCATATATTGTTTCTATCATTTTCTATATATATAATGTAATTATCTCTTGATTATATAAGCTTTACTTAGTAGTCCTAGTAATTATCATTTCAGCCTTCGATAGTGCATATTTGTTTATGTCTTTCTAACTTAAATGTTTTTTTCTTTCTTTCGTTTTTTGATCCCTTTTTTAAAAAAAATCCATTTTTGTACTGACTAGAATCTACATTAATAGAAGAAAGAGAAAATTGGTATTTTGCCCTTTTTTTTTCTAAACAGGATTTAACATTGTAGTTATTTATTTTTTGTTGTAGTATCTTCTTTGGGTTTTCTTCAATATCTTTTTGATAGAGATGCCTCCTGCCCCTGGTGAGAGTTATATTTATGGGTTTGTTTTAATGTCTATCAGTAATGAACACGGGAAATTTTTCAAATAATTTTTCTCAACCATTGCAATGTTTATGTTCTTTTCACAATTTTTAGTTTGTGAAAGTGGTAACATACTGACCTTAAAATTATTAACTGATATTTGCACTTCTGAAGTAAATGCTACCTTATGAGATTTCCTTTCCATGAATGATTCTGAAAATTTCAAAAGAATTTTTACATCAATAGATATTAGTCTGTAGTTTTATTTTCTTAAAATATGCTCATTGGTTTTTAATTGGGTAATCCTCAAACCAGAGTGAAACACAGAATTTCCTCATCACAAATTCTTTGAAGCATTTTCATAGAATTTCTGTTGTTTTCCCTTGGTGTTTTGGTAGGGCTTCACCAACATTTACCTGGATCGGAATTGTGTTTTATAGCTACAGATTCTCTAAAGTAGTACATCAAATTGTTTATTTATTCTTTGCTGAAATTAGCAGTTTGGATCTTTTAAATAATTCAGACCCTCAAACTTGTGAATTTATTGGAACAATGTTGATCTATATTATCATTTTCATATCTGTTTGATCAGTACTAGTACTCTCTTCTCCATTACTTATGTAGTATTGTATTTTTCTATCTTCCCTCATTTTTCCTAATCAGCCTGTTGAAGTTTACTTTTGTTTTCTCAAAATACTATACTTTATTTCATATTTTACTTGTTCATGTATTATATTTTTCACACTATCTTAATTGTTCTTGTGATTATTTTTATGTGATATACATTCTGAGCATTGTACTTTTATATTTACCCAAGTACTACTCTTCTGATGCTTTTCAGTTCTTGATTTAGATCCACATTTTCATCTTACCTCATCTTTTTGTTCAAAATACTTCTTTTAACACTTTTTATCATTGGGTCTGCTACTAATGAGCTTCGGTGTGATTAAAATCTCTCTGTTCATGATGAAAGTCATTTGCTCTGCACAGAACTTCATGTAAAATCTTAGTTGGCAATATTTCTTTGAACACATTCAAAATTGTTTTCTGTTCTTTTCACTTATCATTTCCAAAAAGAAATTGCTGCTTTGTTTTTCTCCATATTTTTCCTACATGTTCTTTTCTCTTTGAATAAACTTCTTAATTTTAGGTTGACAATGATTAATATATTGCACTGATTCTGCTCAATTTTCATTTTTTAATTTAACCATCTCATCTAGGATTCTACAGTTCTCAGTCTTCTCCTGGCTATAAGAGTTCATATGTGTCTCCCTTGCCCATAGCTAATTTCAATTTTCTCATACCGCTACTTTTGATAAATTTGATTATGATATATTAGGGTCAAAATTTCTCCATGTACTTTATTTTAATTCACTTTCATTTTGGATTTAGTGAGCTTAGTGGATCTGTCCACTTGCAGTTATTTTCAAATGTGAAAAGCTGGAAGATATTAATGCTATGAGTGATTTAGTTTTGCTCTTATTTTTATTTTTCATTTTTAGGATTCATGTGAGATGTACATTAGATTTAGATTTTATTTCTTTATTTCTGTATTCCCTTTGAATGGTTTTTAATTGCAGTTTTTTTAAGTCCAGTATTTTTTTCATGTGGCATTTAATTCTCCATTAGAAACATCAAGTAATTTTCTCATTACATGACTTGCTGTTTTCGTGTCTAGAGTATGATATGGGGCTTTCCATGCATTCCCTGCATCTACTTAACACTTTCAATGCTTTCTTCAGCTTTGTGAACATATGGAGTGGTTGTAATGGTTTTATTATCCTTGTCTGCTGATTCTAACATCTGTGTTACATCTCTGTCTGTTTCAATCTACTGGATTTTCTCTTTATTTTAGGTCATGTTTTTCTTTTCATTGTATGCTTCCTAATTTCTGATTGGACATCAGACATGATTCTTATCTTGATTGGTACTGAGTATTGTTTATATTTTTATAAATATTTTGAATTCTAACTTAGGACACAATTTAATTTCAACTTATTTTTTTTTAAAATCTTTTAACTTTCTTCAGGGGAGATCAGAGAAGCCTTTTGCCTAATGATTAATCTCCACTATTGAGACAACTGCCTCCTACCCCTCTATCCACACTATATGCATTTTTCCAAGCTGGCTGTAAGCAGAGGGCACTGTATTCATCTTTGTATGTGTGCCAAGCTTCTTCCCTCCACTGCTCCCAGATGAGTATTTTCTCCAGCCTTTATTACTTAGCTTACATGCATGTTCTTATTTTAACCCTGTTGAATGCCTGCACATTTTGAGTTGTTTTTCTCCCTGAAACTCTGTCCTCTTTTAGAGTTTACCATATTAACTCCTACCGCTCTCCTCATCTCTCAGCTCCCTCTCTGAAACATAGATTGTCCATTAAAACTACTTGGATTCTTCTCACAAAGAATTCTTCTCATTTTAATTTCTTTTTCCTTAGTCATTGTTGAAGATACTCCTCAGATTTCCTTAACTCTATATTTAAAGACCTCCAAAACAGCTCTTCTTTGTTTACTTGTTTGCTGTTACCATTTTCTCTAATTTCTATGATAATAATGTCCAAATTTATGTTTTTGTCTTACCCAATGTCATCTAATGATCTATTTAGAGTATTCAATATATTGCTAAACATAGGTTTTAATCCTCTTATACCATGATGTCATATATGAACCCAAACTGTGACCCCCTTAAAGTCTTTTCCATCTCTGTTACTTGTCATAATTTCTTCCAGTTTTATAGGTTCAAAGCCAGGGAGAAATCCTAGAAATGAAGTCTTTGTTTGATTCTTTCTTTCTTCCTTTCTTTCCTTATTTTTCTTTTTCTTTTTCTTTTCTTTTTTTTTGTACCATGGATCAAGCTCAGGTCCTTTTGCTTGCCAGGCAAGCACTTACACCACTCAGCTACCTCCCAAACCCAAAAGTTTGTTTCCTTATCGTTGTATAATACTTCAACAAACATGCTCATTTTTATCTTTAAAATATACCCAGAAACTCACCATTTTTCACTACTCCCTTTGCAAAAGAAGTCATATCTTATTACATGCAATTTACTTAAAATCTCAGTGTTACCCAATTCTAATAGAAAGTACTTTATATAAAACCTGTATAGTTTTGAAGTTGAACAAATTAAGTATGAGACAATGAGAAGTGTATGTTTAAACTATTGCAGAAACTTCATGCAATAATATATTTTCAAATATATATATATATATATATATATATATATATATATATATATATATATATGATGTGTGTGTATGTGTGCAAGGTCTCAGTATGTGTGTGTGTGAGTGCAAGGTCTCAGTATGCAGTTTGAACTCATAATGATACTCCTGTCTCAGCCTTCTGAGCACTGAGATCATAGGCACTCTCCACCATGCTGCGACTCACCACTAGCTGGTTCAGCATGCCCAGGGACAAGGCCACTGCGGCCTGTGGCACCAGGGATCAAACTTGTTACACTTGCTTAAGCAGGTGCTTAGTCCACTGAGCTATCTCGTTGGCCCTTTTTTCTCCAAATATGTTAAAGAAATGTTTAACTTGGAATTAACTTTCTATCTCTAGAAGTTTCAAAGCTAGTTCGGAGTTACAGTTTTGTACTACTTACCAAGTTTTAGTTTCTCCTAATATCAACTTACAATATTTTTCATTTGTAAATAGCAACAAAGCAATATATGTATGTTATTATTTAACTAAAAATACGAATTTTATTTCTATTTTGTTAATTTTTCCATACTTTTCTTGATGTTCTAGGTAGGAACAAATCCAGAAGACCAAACTGCACCTAGTTGCCATGTCTCCTAGTGTCCTCATATCTGTGACATTTTTTTTGAGTTCTTAATAGTTCTGAATCATATTGATCAGAAATTTTGTGGTAGTTTTTCAAATGTGGCCTGTCTAATATATTTCTTGCTATTATAATGGACTTGAGTTTTGGAAGTACTCTTCAGAATGGAGTGTCACACTGCACTGTGGACACACCTTTCTACATGACAGCATTGATGATACCAATCTTGATCTCAGGTAGTCCATGCCAGAATTACTAGCTACGAAGTTACTCCATTTGCCTTAATGTACAATATTCATTGGAACCAAATTGCTCTGTCCACTCATACTGAAGTTTAGGGGGTGGGATTTACAGTTTTCTATGGGAAAGACTTATTAATTCTTCTCCACTTACTTATATTTAAGTACTATGTCTAATGTTATGTCTGTTTATTGGACACTTTTGGTTCATATCCTCAATACACCACTTATTTTGATATTAAATTTCTATGGCTTTGTACAGGTAGAGCACTTTCAGGTTACCTCCTGTATCTTGCTGATAGAATCCCATAATTTTTATGACCATTTTTCAAACATTTTACTTTCAAAGAAAGACAAAAAGTAATAACAACTAAAAAAATATTTAGGCTTTCCTAACACTGTGCCCTTTCTGAAGGCAGCACATTTGTCATTGGCTTCAATTACTTGCTAGAGCAAGATGCCTGGGGACAACTATTTAATTGGGTTAAGATGCTCTGTTAAAGTGTTTCTCTTCAGTCTAGCTCAAGGCCGACTGGTGCTTCTGAATTCCCAATCTACATAATTTCTTTGAAAATCTCATTTGATTATGGACTCCAACAGTATCTGTCATAAAACAAGCAAAACTGTACATGCTCTTTTACATTAGTATGTATGCCTATTTTACATTTAAAATGTTTATGTTTAGTTGTATCATTTTTTAAGAAAAATATAGTCACTACTATAAGAACATATATTTTCCTTAAAGAAAATATAGCAACTACTATATTTTCCTTTAGCCAGTCAGAGGTGGATAGAATATGAGGTATATACACAGTGTATGAGGAGAAACCTTGAAGTAAGGCACATGATAAAACATGTATGGTTAGTGTTTTCATATCTTTCACCTTTTCAGTATTCTGTGGTCTACAATATGAATATGTATACAAGCCAGAGAATGAACTAAATTTATAATATGAACTTTATATAGCTAGTATCCTTGGTTTTATGAATTAAAATTTTAAGATTGAACTAAGTTAAAACTATGTGTCATGATGACTGTATATGCAATTTTATAATATTAGCAGGCTTTCCATCAGACTAGGTTAATATCACACAGCAAATCTCAGAGTAGACCTTTAATCTGTATCATGTTTTTTTTTCTCAAATGCATTGACACTATATATATATATATATATATATATATATATATATATATATATAACAATATAACACTATGCAATTCCAGATGTCAACTACTAAATTCAGTGCAACCAAACTTTTCTCAGCTTGAAAATAAGAAGCCTTTACATAAACATGTGTACTGGATTTTTAGTCTATCTTAAGATACAATCCTTGTGTTTAGTGACTAAACATATCATTACCCAGATGCTTGATCCCTCTCTGCAGCTGCTCTTGCTGTTCTGGTTCGCTGTGGCTCCTTGGCTTGTCTTTCTTTCCTGTGGCACTATATGGGGGAAGTCTGCTGATGAGGGGTTCTAGCTGATTTTGGTAATGTGCCTACAAAAAGCTAAGCTCGCATTGTAATGAGGTCAGATTTCATTTCCAAGCAAGGTCACACTCCAGGGCTGGTAGAACTCCAAGGAAAATCAAAGTGCTGACAGAGACATTGAAAGGTTATGATTCAGTAGGTGGCACTCTTTCCTCCTCAGAAATCACGACTCCTGAGGTCAGTGGCCAGTCGGGAGTTGTCTTTCAAAGTAGATTTACAACTTGGCCTCTTTTTACCATTAGAGATTCTATTAGAAACGTTTGAAGGGAGGAGCATGGTTTATAGTTTTTGTCAGAACACAGAAATATTCCCTTTAGTCCTTGCATCCTGGATAAACATTACTTTTGTATTTTGGTTTCACTTTACCTAAAATTTTAATTTGACAAGCCAGACTTCCTATGTGAGCACAGACACTCTTAAAATTTTTATTCTGTCTGGCAAACATTTCCTTATCTCCATATGAACTTTCCTTTGTCTGATTATTTATGAAGTTCTCACTTAGTTCGCAGACTTGCATAGACCTTAAAATTATACTGCCCTGGAGAAGCTTCAGATTTTTGAGCAACTACCAGAAGTATAAGTAGTGATTTTTCTGTTGTTACTTCATGAGCTCAAGAAAGAGTGAACTTAGCTTTCATGACACTAAATATCAACCAGCATTCAGAGCACTGACTGATTAATGAATTAGTGTCCCTGCCAAAAGTCTCTTTTTCCCTCCATTGTTAAAATTTTAAAAACAAAGTAGGAATTTTTCCACAATAAAAACTAGGATAAAATGCACAATTAAATTCAGTCATCAATGTTAAGTGTGCTTACCCCTACTTTAAAAAAACACATGGAATTCCCTTCAAAACCTTACTTATAGTTTTCATTGCTTCATTTCCATTCAGTGTAAGTCATAAAAAATTGAAACTCCTCCATGCCCAAACTCACAAAATAATCTGAAATATTTTACACAATGAGACGTGATGTAAAAGTAGTTTAAAAAAACTAATTGAAAAACTATAGTTTATCTCATGAGATTATTCACCTTGCTTTCTTGTTTTCTTCTTCAAATTTTTCTCTCTATTTCTTTCTCTAGTTCCATTAGTCTTTGTTTGCAGTGTGACTTTGCTTTTCTTAAAATGTATCAAGAATGTCAGGTGTGACTGAACTTGGGATTTATGAAAGCAAAGGAGTATAAGTAAATTCATTTTTGAGATTCCGTAAGTGCAATCTGAAAAGGTTGCCTGGTTATGATGGTTTGACATTTACTCCATGCCCCTTAGAATGTTGTATGGAAAAGAAAAAAAAAAACCGGGCACAGCTGCCAGCACCCATCCACATGCAGGCCTTCACAGATAGGTGTAAATGGGAAGGTTCCACTGAGTCAGGTGAATGGGGTGAGCTCTAATAAAAATGAAAGATATCATTTTCTATGAATATGATAATAATATAAGCCATCATTCATTAGTCCATTTTTTTCTGAACCCTTTGAATGGCTTCATTTGGGTATCCATGAATCCTCCCACCACTACATTTGATACCCCAGCCAATGCCACCCATAAACTCGAGTTGCAAAATTATATGATCTGCAAATCTCCCTAAAATCCTTTGGCTCTGATTCCTAGAACAATACTGTGCCGTACATAGTATTAATTGTTTCTGATGACAGGGATAATTTTAGAGAGGAGTTGGCTGGATTCTCTGGTCTCCTTATTTGCACTTCTTTGTGACAAGTTCTGGAAGAAGCCAGGCATAGATGCTCTGAATTCCCCAGTAAGCCAACTCACAATCCTGAGGTCATTTGCCTACTTGGGAATCCTGCATTCTTTTTCTTAAACTCAGAAAATGCAAAGCAGGATTTAGGCTGAATTAATTTTTCTTGATTCTGTGTAAACTCAGTCAACTTTTCTGGATATTTTGACTTACACATTTTGAGCATATGTTGACAGCAAGGTAGAAATAATCAAAGCAGTTTGGAACTGAGATAGATTTTAAAATACATCAATGGAGAGATACATCATCATATTAAAGTGTATTAGCTTCAGTTTATTTCACTTAACAGTATATCCTCAAGTTATTGCTCATTTCTGAAGATGATGACAAATGACATATTAAACAAAAGTATATTAGCTCTATAAGCTTTACTTTATATTCTCACAAAATTTCACCTACATTCCATGCTTCTGTACATTCTCTTCTTTACAGAATATCATCCTTCAAGGAATTCCTCTCTGATTAGCTTTGTCAACCAGTAAATATCTATCCTTCAAAGCCTTCTGCAGATATCCTTATTCAGAAATTTTAGTTTGTTCCCTACCAAAGAAAGTTGAGCCCATTGCTCCATTTTCTGTCCAAAGGCAGAGAGTTGAATAAGCCTCAGAGTTCTAGCCCATGTCTTAGAGTGACGACATGGAGAGCACCATCTCCTGTATACATGACGCCTTTGGATTTGTTCAAAGGGGCAGGTATCATTGAAAAGCTACTGTAATGATCTCTCACACAAAATTTACTCAGTACCTGTTGATTGAACTGAATTTATCTAATAGAAAACACATCATCTCAACTATTATTCTTCTAGAATTGAAAAGAACTATTGATATAATTTAGTTGCATTCATCATTGTACATAGATAAGTAAGTTATACCCAAAGCTGATAATTGACCAATTTATGTTGCAGTGGTAGGTAATGGCAAATTGGCTTGGATACTGGTTCAATTTGTGCATCACTTTGCTTCCTTTGTGTCCCCATTCCCTTCCCTATTAGCGACACCTCTCAAATTGCTGAAATGAAATGGCATTATTCCACTGGGAAAATATTGACTCTATAAAATCCTGACCTTGGACAGCAGACTTGAAGGGAGACTCACATTTATTTTCAGCGTGTCAGATGACTGTGACTCTAACTAAATTGAACAATCTCTTCATTCATTTTTGGTTCTCAGGTTAAACAGCACTTTGTACTCCTTTCCTCATAAGATCACAGAGTTCTCTACAGGTACTAATTAGGCCTCACGACAACTCCCCTGTGGAAATGATCTCATTATTATGACTAAAATGGTACTAAATATATTTAAGATGTTTAACCTAAAGTGAGGAAAAAGGTATTAAGTAGTTCAACACCTGGCTCCTAGGACTGAAAGCACTCTAGTTCCAAAAAGCTTAATACCATGCCTGGAACATACCAAAGAAGTAGATAAAGATTGAACAAAACAGCACCTCTGTTGCTCACCCTGCTGTATCTGTCTCATTTCACCCCCTCTAATATACGTTTTCTAGAAATTTTCCCCATTGCACTTTTAACTCTTTGATCTCCAATGTAGGCGATTCCTTTAGCATTCTGATTCTTAACCTGATTCTTTAGCAACCCACTTCTTTAGCTGCGCATTGACTTCTTAAGAGAACAAACTACATTGATTTTTGTAGGTGGGAATTCATTGGGAAATTGTGTTACTGTGCTTTTAATTCTACAGTGCAGAGTGATAATTCATGTCTTGTACATATTTCATTTTTTTCATGTCATCTATAATCTACTTGAAGCACGTATTCAAACTTCTGTTTGAGAATGTATCTTAACACACTGGATTTTTTAAATTTTGTTTTGCTTGTCCACAGCATCAGATAAATTTTCCACTAGGAAGAGGGGTGTCATCTTATGCAGCAAAACCATTTATAAAGAGCATAAAACTTTGGAGCACACTGGTTATCGCTGCAATGGTGATCACTTGGTTTCTCTTAGTTTCCTGGATGGAGGGACAGTTTGACTTCTTAGCCTGCCTTGAAAATGGAACACCTGCATGTATTTCTTGACATATGAGATCATATAGTCTCAGTGTAACATGAGAAGGGACTCTGGGAGGATTCCAAGTCTCATAGAACCCATGAATTTTAGTATCTGGTAAGTTCTATTCATTATCTTGCTTCTAAATTACCACCCCATGGCTGAGGATATACTGAAGACTTGCCTCTGAAAAGTCTTTAATAGTTAATTTCTGTCATGTCTTACTGGGGAAAGGGCTGGAAAAGTAGTTCACCACTTAGATTATTTTTCTTGTGCTTTTTCTTCCTTTTTCCCCTTTGCTCTGCTGCCTAGCTACCTCCTTGCCTGCCTCTACTCCTCCCATTCTACGAGTAGGGATAAATCTAGTTTCGATACTGTTCTTACACAGTGCTATTTTTCTCTTCCTTACACATTTCCATTTCTTTAAACTTCCCTCTGCTACCATTTAATAAGCAAACTCATATGTCCGAACCAAACTAGCACCAATACCACCCCATTTCATTACTTAATATTCAGATGATTCCAAAATCTAGAAATATTTGAGTTAGAATAAGACGTTAGTTAAATCTTTTATTGACAAATAATTGTATATGTTTAAGGGATACAATATGGTGTTTTGAGGTATGTGTATATGTTTGAAAGAGTAAATAAAACTAATTAGAATACACCAGAACCTCATGTAGGCTAAGGAAACACTTTACCACTAAGGTATACCCAGATTTCTTTTCCAAAATGTTTATCACTTTAGTAATTTTGAAATATTATTATTAACTGTGGTAAACATGATGTGCAACTAATCACAGAATTTTGTTACTCGTACCACTACAATATTGTATTCTTTAATGACCATTTCCCATTTTTCCATTCCACACTAAGCCCAACCTTATCCCCGGCTCTTTCTACCCCAGTTCTACTCTACTGTCACATGGTGGACGATGTTAGATTTTGCACATAGGTGAGACTCTGAAATATTTATCTTTCTGTGCCTGATTTATTTTAGTAAGCCTTGTCCCTCAACAGATGAGTGGATAAGAAGGGACAAACAGGGGCTGGGGAAATAGCTCAGTAGAATAAGTACTTGCCTGGTAGGCACAAGGGCCTGAGTTCAATCCGTAGTTCTGAAAAAAAAAAAAAAAAAGTGCCAAACATACACAGTGAAATACTACACCACTGTCAAACAGGAGGGGAAAGAGATATTTCTATGGTGTGTATTTTCCATGTGAAACATACTTTACCCTTTTGAAAGCAGCTTTTCTTGTAAAATCAATTCTCCACCAAGTTGAAGTATGGCTGTAGTTTTCTATATAAAAGAGCATGTCATATGTAAAGAGTAAAATTTTAATTCTCTGTTTTTTCTTTGAATAACTTTATTTTTCTTCTCTGATTATCTTGGTTATGAACTTCCTGTGTTATAATACATAAAAGCAATGAGAGTGAAATGATTTGCTGGCTTATGATCTTAGAGTTTTTTTTTTTTTTTTTTTTGCAGATTGTAACTATAAAGTGTGATATTTGACATGAGGCTGTATCTCATGGTCTTTATATTATTGAGTAAATGTTTTATTGAGTTCATTAAAAGGTTTTACAAATTTGATTCTCATTTTAAACAGTACGTATTAATATCTACTTTTTAACAAATCTTCAATTTCCTTATTAGCTACTTTTCTCATTGCTAAGACAAAATATCTGACATCAAAGGTAAAGGAAGAAATGTTTACTTGATTCATAGTTTGTAAGTTTTGAATCCATAGTCAGCTGGATCCAAGGCAGAGTAGCACAGAAGAGCACCATGGCAGAGGAGAAACAGCTCATAGCAGGCAGGCAGGAAGAACTGTGCTACCTCTTTCTCTGGCCTATGTATTTTTTTTGTCTTTTTGAGACAGGGTCTCACTATGCAGTTCAGGCTGGCTTTAAGCTCACTTTGTAGCTCAGGCTGGTATCGAACTCACAACAATCCTCCTGCCTCAGCCTTCCGAGTGCTGGGATTACAGGCCTGCACCACCACGCCTGGCTCTGGCCTATGTATTTTGTACAGGCAACTCACACTAGGGTGGGTGTAAAACATATCCCGTCAACACTAGACAGAAGTATGCAAGCCAATCAGTGAACTGATTTAGTATTCACACACTATTTTTCCCAGATGATACAAATTCTAGATGCTACCACTACTGAGAAACTTCCTTTTCATGACTGCATGACTCTTTGGGGAGATGCTAGATACAAGCCATAAGGTTACTGAAAGGACTAGAGATAAAATATCAAGCCGGCAATGCCCCTACTGGGAATTTTCCCAGAGGAACTGAAAAATGTCATATCATAGTGATATATGTGTACCTATGTTTATGACCATTTCCATAGCACAATTTGTGGTAACGAAATCTTGGAAACAACCAAGATGCCCATTACATGAATGACGGTTAAAAAGATGTGGTATCTTTATACAACGGAGTATTTCTCAGCTATAAAGAATGATAAACTCAAAGCCTTCCTATTTAAGTGGATGCCACTTAAACATATACTTATGTTTAAGTCTTCCTATTATAAGAAATAAAAAAGAAGAAATACAAATGGAAAGGTATAACACAATTGAAAGGAAAGAAAGATCTTGAGGACTGGACAACAAGGAGAAGACAACGAGAAAAGCTGGGAAACATGATAGCGGCAAAGCCACACATTTATACATACAAGATGGGTAAGGCAACGATCAGCAGGTTTTTGAAACTAGTAGTTTATTGGTAAGATTCTCACCTGACTAACTGTACATGCTGGTACCTGTGAACCAAGCACTGCACGAAAATAGCAATGTTTAATAGGATCACTCTTGAAAATCTTGCCATTCTGGTCTTCTAAATATGTACTTCTTGTCATGACATACCAATTATTACCATTCCCTCTCTCAACTAAAAGACTTTTTTCTTTTTTTAAAAAATAAATGTAATACATGAGAAAAAGACACAAGAAAAAAATATCATAGGACTGTCCTGCTACAATGCTTTATATGGGCAGATTTCTAAATTTCTGGGTAAAAATATGTAAGTGTTTATTCCTATGTTTTTAAATTATTTTTTTCTTCATATTCTATAGGAACTTAAAGTTTAACATGTTAATACTTGATAGAAAATATCTATTCCATGTTATGACTAAGATGTTTGATACTTAGTTTGCAGAGTAATAATAAGCTTCTCTTCTGGAGCGTTAACAAGCTAAGATTGCAGATCAATAATTAGAGCAAAGAAAGGGCTGTAAGGTCCGCCAAAATTTTGGCCCTAGGTTTTTCAAGGTCAGTGATGACTCAGGACATAGGAAAACCTGCATTGTAACATCATACAACTCAGTTTTGTCCCAAATTTTCTTATTAAGGAGATTATGGGGCTACAGAGGAAAGTGATTGATAATGTAGAGTGTACCTAAGGAGAGTCACATGGGGAGAAAACATTCTCTCAGGCTTTCACAGAAAGTAAATTGCTCAAACAATGGCTGTTACTCATCTACAAGGCTGACACTGACAAAGGATCTACAAAATGCGGTACAGGGATACAGGATAAATCCTGAGGGTATTTGACAGACCTTATCAGATACAAAAGTTACATTTCTTGTTATATAGGTCTTGCTTTATCTTGGTCTTAACCATCTAGCAAAAAAGTATAGAAACTGAACTGTGAAAGGCTCAAGTCAATAACTTCTGCAGATAATCCACTACTATTGTGGACTGCTGGACTGTGTTGGATTATTTTGCTGAATTCATGCACCTATAGTATTTAGATGCCAATAAAATAGCCATCTATGACAGGACTAAACAAAAAAAAAAAGGATACAAAGGAAGGGCCATTTTGTATTTGTACGTGTAGAATAGTTACTTTAACTTAATTCAATGAATAGAAAGATTTGTACTAATACTGTTTGGACAGGATATCCTGTCTTTTCTTGTATTATAGATAATCACTAAGAAGTTAACAATGTACAATGTATTAATTATTGAAAGTGTCCTATTAATCAGTTTTGATAATGTCTCATTGCTATTTGTTTCTCAATAAAATAAAATAAAAAGGAAAGAAAAAACAACAGAAAAGATATCCTAAGGACATTTTAGAACCAGCAGGATTCCAGCCTTTGCAGCCTCAGACTTGCAAATGTGAAAGACTTTGCCTTGAGAATAGATACCCAGAGTGAAATAATGAAGAATGAAGGTAACCTAGGAAAGTTATTCTTTAGGATTTGGCTCATAGGCACTCAGACACATCCAAGCCTGGCTAGTGTTCAAGCTGACAGCGATTGATGACATCATCCATCTATTGCTGATTTTAGTCACATGCAGAATGCAAGAGTTGTTTAGTTAGGAAGGACTCCACCCAGATTCCAGAAGCAAGTGTCCAAGGCCAGGTAGCATGCTATAAAGGGGAAGGATGTGAAGCTGTGAGTGTGAAACCAAGGTTCACTGAATACTCAGAAGTATGGAGAAGCTAGGAACTCAGACTGTTGAGGAAATCTGAAAAAAGGAAGCAGATCAGGTTAAAGAGAATAGCCATGGGACCTACAACTATAAATGCCTTAGCAGTGGAGCCACCCAAGCCATTTGGAGTCTTGCCACAGATTGCCTCAGATGAAACCATAGGACTTAATGTTTGCTGTGCTAGCCTTGTTCCCATTTCTTTGTATCCCCCTCTTTGTTTCTTTTGGAATGGAAACATCTTTTTTCTGTCACTGAATGTTGGAAGTGTTATATCTGTAGAGGTGTCTATAGCTAAGTTTTGTGTTTAATGTCAGAGGAGATTTTGTTGGACTTAAGCTTTTGTCAATGCTGAAAATGATACAACTTTGGAAACTCTTAGAGATGGACTAAATGACTTTTGCATAAAGAGATGTGCATGACTCTTTGGGAGACTAGGGTCAGACTGCTATGGATCATGTCTAGTTGTCCCCTGAAAGACTCATGCAGTCACTAGAAAATACTTTTCATAAGTGGAAGAATCTAAATTGTATGGTTCTGTGATAAATGATGTGTTATTACTAAATCAGTCTTCTGATTGGATTGGCATAGTTTGCCTAGGATTACAGATACAAATTTTACTCACATCCTAGTGAGGGTAATATGCGTAAAATATAAAGGACTGAAGAAGAGCTAATGTGCTTTTTCCTGCTTGATTTCCATGAACTATTTCTCTTATTAAATGGCCCTGCTCAATGCCAGTCTCTGCCATAGATCCAGTCATTTTCAGACCGAAACTTTAATAAACTGAGCCAAGTAAACATTTCCTCCTTTATCTTTGCATATCAGGTATTTTACCTCAGCAAAAAGAATTAAGAAATCTCTACATCACTTTTTTTTCTGAAAAGGGGTGAAATGATTGACTTCTTGGTCAGTAATGACACTTAAAAGAAAGTTAGAATGACTTGATCTCTGGCATCCCTTAAAGAACATGTGTTTTGTGAAAATGGAGACAAATATTAGCAGACTCATCTCAGAAGCATTTTGATGGGCAGCTAAGTGGAATCGTACTATTTTCTACAAGGGCTGTAGGATTAGATAAGATGTTTTTCTTAAATATAAAAATCTTAAGAAATTACAGGCACAAATTTGTAGAGTATATAAGAAAGAGCAAAAGGATCAGATTCAGGAGGTGCTTAAGAAAACAAAATCAGGGTAAATCTAAAAATGTGATTCAGAGAAAGTAAAGGCTTTCCATAGATAAGGAAAGTGATAAGTTAGGACTCTCATCCTCACCCCAATGCTGATTTCCTTTTGATCCCAATCTGGGGCCAAACCCCAAAGAATTCCACCTAACTGTGTATCTTGGACCTGCACTAGGGTAAAACCACAGAAACTTTGCCTTTGATAACATAATAGGTCCCCAAAAGACCCATTCCCCCTTGGTAGCCCTGCCAAGATTATCTATCCCTTGGCTCTTTCAGCCCTCAACCACCCTCCTGAAAACCCTATAAAATCACTTGTCCCCTTTTGTTCAGGGCTATCTCAGTGCACTAGACAGCCATTCCACTTACTTCTACCTCCCATAAATCTCATGGCAGAATGCCTGGTCTTTTCTATTGTGTGGGTCCACAACTAACAGAAACATGCAGAGCAGATATAGCAAGCTTGTTAGTAAAAAGAATAATAAGTTAAAGAGAAAAGAAGAAAGATCACTGTGACAGATAAAATCAAATCACTCTTTTCAGAAAATAAACAGTATATGAAAGTAATGAGCAAGATAACTTTCCTTGAATCCTAAGAAAATTTAAAATGTGGTAGTAAACAAAAAATAAAATAAGCTTGAAACAGAGTGTTGTTGTAACAAAGAATGAAATTAGCTCAATGGCTAACACCACAGATGGGCAAAAGATTATAAAATCAAACAGCATTGCTTCTTTTGTGTGAAAACAAGTGGTGAATCAAAAAAAAAAAAAAAAAAAAAAAAAAAAAAAAAAAAAAAAAAAAAAAAAAAAAAAAAAAAAAAAAAAAAAAAAAAAAAAAAAAAAAAAAAAAAAAAAAAAAAAAAAAAAAAAAAAAAAAAAAAAAAAAAAAAAAAAAAAAAAAAAAAAACAACAGACTGATTCTGGGAAGGCAATTTTGAGACAATTTGAGTCTCAAAATAATTAATGACACTAATGAATTATAGTCCATTGAATAAACTAGTAACATATGAGCCTACACTGGTAATAAATGAGTAAATAACAACTTGGAAACAAGGCAAAGTAAAAGAGCAGCTAACGAACATAGAAGAAATGAAGCAGGATCATTATGCAGTCACCCTCCCAATGAAATCAAGAACGGATGCTATGTGGGTTTGTGCAGCTTTCATAATGAAAATGATACTTACCAGGCCTTAAATATTTTTCTACAAGTTATTTTATAATTATACAGAGAAAATAATAAGTGAAAAAGTATGAAAATCATTTCTTTAACCAAACAATGTAGTAAAAATTACCAAAAAATAGTACAAAGCAGTTGACATGTGTCTCTTGATAGGTGTAGAGAATGACAGAAATGTATATCTATGACAAGTTATTTTAAGAAGTCATACTTTAAACCTAATCATTGGAAACCTTTGTACACAGCAACCTGAAGTATACTCTACAGAATATCTCATTTGTTCTCTAGGAAAGATGATTCCATAGTCAAGAAAAATTGTTTAACAAACATTTACAGATTAAAGGGAACAAGAGTCAAGACAAATAATGAAGTGCACGACCTTTCAAAGGATTCTTAAACAAAAAAAAAACCCTATAAATCGTGAATTTTTAAAAAAATAAATGTTGTCAATAAGCGTTTTGATGTTACTTTCTGGAATTTTGTAATTTGTCTATGATTCGATATGCTTTACTCTCAGGCATCACGTACTACAGCATCTGGGGAGAGGTCTGAAGTCTACAATTTGCCCTCAAAAAAGCATCAGTTGTTTTCACAGAAAGATGAAACAGAGAGGCAAATGTAGCAAAATGTTAATGAATTTTTAATCCAGATGGAGGGCATGTAACAGTCTTGACACTGTTTTAGAAACATTTCTGACATGATATAATTGCTCCAAAATAAAAGTGAAAAGTATTTGGGGTATCTGTAATCCTAGCACTCACAGCAACTGAGGCAGAAGGAGAGCTTGAGCCCAGGAGTTCAAGGCTCACCTGGGTGATGTTGCAAGGCCTCATCTAGGAAGAATGGAAGGAGAATGAGAGAGAATGACAGACAGACAGAGAGACAGACAGAC